>SZWC01006763.1:57727-72954 GCA_023375785.1 Penium margaritaceum | reverse complement strand
TGAGCTGTTGCTCCTTTGTGTCAATCTCTACTATGGCTTCCATTTTATGTTGCTCCACATTGCAGTTGGGAGTACAATGCTAAACGGGGAAAACATGCAACAAGTGCTCTGGAAACTACGGCGTGCTACTGTGAAAATTTTTAAAGCTATAGACTTAGTGCTTGTTCTATTGGCTTGAGTCTTGAGTGCCAAGAAAACTACCTCCCAACTATCCTTGGGTTGCTACTCTCTGTTATGGCTATGAAAGCTTCTACAACTTTTTGTCCATTGCAACAATGGTTGTGGAAAAAATGAGTTACTTTTCGTCTTACGAACAAACCAACAGAGCTAAAGTTATTTGATCATGTCAAAACTACCGCTGCAAGAGTTGCTGATGTTGTGCCTGGCTGATGCAGTTGTAATTGACAGCTCATTTGGCTCTACGACTAGTGCTTTAGCCTGCAATGTGTGTATGGTGGTTGGAAAATGTAGTAAGGGACTTAGCCACAATGGTGGTCTTACTTGTAGCTTTGGCCAAAGTCTTGTTGTTATGCCTTGTCTGTAGCTATTGCTCTTGGTAAGTGTAGGAATGATGGTTGATGCTGCCATTTTCGAGGAAGGATGAAGGTTTTTTTTTTTGTTGGTTGGGTTGTTGTTGTCTAGATTGAAATTCCAGTGTAATTGCCACTCGCTTGCTACACCATCACCCTTACCCTGCCTAATTGGCCTCTTGAGGCATCGGTGAGACAGTTCCTTCATTGACGTATCAACGACAAGTCTCATTGAATTTGAACAAGATCTATCATGAGTGGTCAATGTCAAAAGAAAATATACACCTATATTCTAGCACCAAAAGACACAATGTGGTGTGGTAGCTACAAACACTTAGCAACCGCCCTACGTAGAAAAAAAAAAGTAGACACTTGAACATCTGCTTTGCGTGTTAGGCAAGGAGCATCGAATGGACTGGGCCATGGAGTTACCAATGGCCAAGATCATGTAAAACATGGTGACATTGGTCACCACAAGAGAAGTTTTTCTCGAAGCCACACAGGGAAAACCATGAATGACTTCAATGACACTCCATGTCACTAGCAAGATCCTAGTCATCGACATCCAATGTTGTGACTAAAAACACAAAGAACACTGGCAAGGCCTCATACAGCTATGAAGCTGAATGCATATTCAAAAAAATGAAATGCACAATGTAACAAGGGAGAATCTATCTCACTGACCGGAGTGACCATACAGTTGTGCATATATGAGTGGAGCTCTATTAGAGGTGGCTTAGACTGTAGCGGGAGGGTCGTTTTGGCCCTCCCTTCGCACATTAGAGAGGAGGGAACCAGCGGCTACCCCTCGCCTAAGTGAGGGACGGTCGGTGGCCAGCCACTCGCTGGCCATCAGTCAGCTGGCAGCGGGCCGGCTGGACATCTGGCAGCCGGTCAGGTTACCGGCTGGCCATCGGCCAGCCACTTGCTGGCCACTGATTGAGCTGGTCGCTTGATCAGCGGCCAGGAGGCCGCAAGGCCTCAAGTGCTAAGGCCGGTGTCCTTCCCTCCTTGCCTCATAGGGTGAGCAAGACGAGGGGAGAGGGTGAGCGAGAGAGACGCAAAAGAAATATTGAAGTGTCCCCGGTGGGAGGGATTTTCTGCCTGGACCATCTTAAAAACCAATATATATATATATATACATATATATGTATATATATACATATATATATATATATATATGTATATATATATATATATGTATTGAAGTGTCGGCACAAAATCGCCGGACGTGCCTCACTCGTGAAAATCTTAAGTTGTCGTGTACAAAATGAAACCAAAGGTCGTTTAGTATGAACTTTGAGTTTCATACACGAAAACAATGTACAAAACCACATTTTTAGGTAATGTCCCCATCCGTTGGGACCCAAAATGAGATCAAGGTAAAGACGATAGCGGCCATTTGAAGACTCAAAACATTTGAGTCCCCCTGCATGGGTCATTGATGATGATTACCTACAGAATGGCGTGGAGGAGAAAATCACTCTAGAAAGCTTTGGACATTAGTATGAGACTTCCATCAAAGACTTATATGCAGGAGCTTGAGGCACAACTATTACAATAGTTTCTTGAGCAGGACAACCCTCGAGGCTAACTCAATGATGATTCCAACAGCTACACAATATATAAAATACCACGAGCAGCTGCATCAATAACAAAAACACCACAACGGGATACGGGCTTGAATCTTCACCATTTTAATCACCGTTAGTTATATTAAAATGCTCTTGATCAGCAGATTTTATGTTTTCCAGCATTTTCAAAAAAGGCCTTGAAAAACATGCTGCGTGGATTTTTGTGGAATGAGTAGAGATTATCCACCTCCAAACCACCCTCCTCTCTCATCTTATCTAACCTCCTCCTCCTCTCTTTGAACCTAAAGTCGACGCAAGAAGTTTCCCTATTACAAAGGTACCCCAAGGACGTAGAGCGTACCAAGACCAAGGAAGGAGCCAGTAGGAGGATTTTTTAAGGCCTCCCAATTACCGCGGGCTCAAGGATACGCCATCAAGGAGGCTCAATACACGCCAAGGGAAATCAAGAGGAGGCCAAGGAAGGCCAGAAGAAAACAGAGAAAAAAGGAGAAGTGAGGGAGGAATGTGTGAGGTTACACATTCTAGACAAGAGTTGCACCCCTCCCCTCCTCCCCACTCATTGAGTGATGCTCAAATTTCCTTTTTTTTCCTCGTTTTGTCTTAGTTTATGTTTTTCTAGGTTGTATAGGCTAACTAGTACCGTGAGTCATGGTTAAGAAAGCTGACTTGAACTCACGTATTGTTGACTGTAGTAGTGTAGGAGATAGTTATTCCGACCACAAGATAGAGCCGACCGTTGCCGTCTAGGAAAGCTATTTTTTTGGTAGTGTGGTTGTATTGTCCATGGGGGCATAGAGAAATACAGTATCTTTCTAGTGGCCTCACCAATTGTCACATAAAAAGGGAAACCACACGAGGTGGCACCAATCCGGACATCACAAGGGTCTTGACGTACTAGTTGCACGTACGACGGTTTGGCAAGTGTCGGTCCGTCTAAGTCCAACAAGGAAAAGGCGATGACAACCTCATCACACGACCTCAGTGGACTATGATTTCAGGAGTCACCGCCGCGAGCACGATGGCCGAATCAACAGCAACCGTGTCATTAATGGTAACCCGTGCCAATATTAGTGAACGAAAGAAATGTGCGGAAGCAAAACAAGTGTCAGCTGAGCACGTTGACGTGCACATGGACGTATCCCATGTAAGGAACACGCTCAAGGAGGACCATCCAATCTCAGACCCCGCAGAAGAGTATGGCAATGATGATGTCAACAAGGATTGTGACCACCATCGCCACCTTAAGGTGCACTTGAGCCAATCCCTCTGAAAAGGCAAGGTGCCCGGCAGGTGAAAAAGCTGCCAATAACAGCAAGGTTGCCGATGGTATCAAGGGTGCCAAAGGTAGCAATCTGATAACTTGTTGTGAGCACAAGCAGGACAATGCGGTAGCCATAAATATCTGTTCCACTCATCAGAAGCCAGCTGAGATAGCCGCCGAGGCTGCGGGACAACTCAAGATGAGCACCAACGGTGTAGAGACAACACCACTCAGAGGAGTGGGGACTGACCTCCTTTCCTACAACGTGGTTACGATGGGATATCTGTACGCCCCCTCTAGCGTATTGGAAGACAACAGTTTCCTTTCAAATGTGGGACTCCTCCGAAGTTTGTATGCAAACCTTACACTCCTGTAGAGGCAAAGACATGGACTACACAAGGCTCTCAAGGCTATCACTTGTACACTGGCGATGTCAAAGTTGAAGTCTGTATTTGCCAACCTTCTGGCCCACCTCGGATAAAGCATCATGGACCACGACCATGATCGCCAGATCGAGCGTCAGCCCGCTCATGAGGCAATACACCGATGTGAAGACCTTGTAAGACATTGTTGAGTGTGATCCTGATGGGAGTACACCGGGGATCAGAGAGTGTCAAAGCTGTTGATGTTCTCGTTAGTGGCAGCAAGGACTTACTAGCCTCGACGACATCACGGTCGGTCACGAACGCATCCTTCCTCTATTGTGTGGAGAGATTCCAAAAGGGCATGAAAGCTAAAATGCATAGAGCATGCTCTACTTGTCTACAAGGCTCCACACGATGAGTGGCATGACCTTGTCATGGAATGACTTCAAGACAACCTCTTCAAGTTCGTGACCACACCTGGAGTAGTAGTCCAAGTTGTGGGAGGCTTTTAGCGTACTCATGCACAAGAAGTATACCCATTGTGAATAGATACAACGAGTTTTCTACAAGCTCAAAGACTCCAAGAATTTGCATAGCTCATTCGAGTCCTCCTTGAGCAAGTTCACCGCGATCATAAA
This sequence comes from Penium margaritaceum, assembly GCA_023375785.1. NCBI lineage: Eukaryota > Viridiplantae > Streptophyta > Zygnematophyceae > Desmidiales > Peniaceae > Penium > Penium margaritaceum. The sequence continues at coordinate 68,565 of SZWC01006763.1, read as the reverse complement.
GGAAGTTGAAAGCTTCACCGAGGACGATGGAATTATAACCTTCAATTACCCAAAGTGATTTCTACTAAAGTACTTTCATGATGGTCTTGTCTAAAAGAACCTGAAGGAAACAACCATTACGGCAGAAACAAAGTACTCTTGGACAAGATTGAGGGCTTTGTGTGACTATGAGAGTGAGGTTTATTTGGTGAACCCGAAGCCACATACAGATGCGCGACCGGACACAAGTGTACAACAAGGCCACGATATGCGAATGGACACTTTAGGGACTAGAAGGACAGCCAGGGAGCAAGGTAGGACCAAGGACGAGCGGCCCACAAATCTCCCACTCAAGAAGACCGGTGGACAGTAGGCCCCTAACCAAAAGCGTGGTTGTGACAACAATGAGTTGCAGGTGGCGTGTGAGCGTAGCAACACGCGCTTCCACAAGGGACTCTACCAAACCTGTGTGCAGCCTGGCTACTTTAGCAAAGGGCCCTGAGGGTTCTGGTAGTGGACAAGATATTGTGGCATTTTTTGCAATTATAACACTTCATACAGATGGTGCAGTTGGAGGTTGTGGACAAGGCCGTGGCTAGGGCAGTGGCCACGACAATGGGACCGGCCATGGAAAAGGACATGTTTATGGTGAAGGTTTTCTCTACCTCTGAGTGATATTAGTGGGGACCACCAAGGGAGGAACAATGGATCATGGGTGTGGATTCATGTTCATATGTAAGGATGTAGATCAATTTAAAATCTTGATGATTTCAAACATCTCAATGGTTTTCTTCCTTTCTAATTGAACCGCACTATGTACTTGTTCATCATCATTGTCCACCGAACCTTGCGTCTTGGAAAGAGATGCATGATCAGAATTTCTTAGTAGTGGAAACACTGACCACTGTGGAAGATGTATGTGACATGATAATAGAAGAAAAATCCCTCAAGACAATGAGCACAATCACCTTCATCGTACCTTTGGTCAATAATTTCGAGCACGTCATACTGAAATACTGGAAGGTGCTTGCCGAATCTACACGTATCCACAAGATGTGAACCCAAGTGAGTGAAACATAGGAGTACGGGATCCGACATACCGATTCCATGTGTATCACAAACTCAACTCATTGTCATCGAGCCTTTTTACTCAAAAGAGTGAAGGAAACATGACGATGTACCGTACTAGGATGTGAACGATAACTTCATTCATTTTTTGACTGTTTGTTGTCTTTGTCCCTGTTTACAATGGATTTATTTGGGTTAGTCCCCAAATTTGGTTTCTGATCATATAGGTATTTTGTTTTTTGGTTCACCGGCACTGTTTGACACTTGTGAGTGACATTGGTGTAGCGACGCGGTCGAGCGACGAACAGCGCGGCTGCAATCACGCGACTGCACTAGACGTTTGCTGTGTGACATTGAAATTTCAAAATTTGAACAACAAAGTGCGAGAGAAGTGAGCACATGTGGAGTTGAGATCAAACCTATTTTCTAGTTTTTCCTTGTGTCAAATTCCCTATAGGGATTTTGTCTTTGTCCCAAATACCCACACCTCCACCACACTTTCCCTTCATACTTTTTCATTTTTGCCTCAACCTTTCACGTACTAGTACGGTAATTCAAAAGAAACCTAGCTGGTGTTCACGTGAAATGTTGGCTGACACCACGTGGGATGACTCCTTTGCCAGCTTTGGCTTTGCTCGACAGGTGGACCTAAAGTTTGAGACATCAGATGGCACAGTTTTTGTTGATGAAAAAGATACAGTATGCATGATCGACACTGCAAAGCAAACATTTATATTCAACGATACAAAACCAGTATCACGTGAAGGAACTCAGTCTTCTAGACCCGTTTGATGTGGTTCTAGGCCATTATTGACTAAAAAAAGGCTAAACTGTGTTTTGAATCAAATGAATTGATCCTCTGGAAGTGGCATCATCTGTATGCCTTGATTGGAGTATGGAATTGTCACCGACCCAATTGAAGATTTCCAAAAAAAATAAAGGGTTATTGATACTTCTTGGCTTAGCTAGTAAAGTACAGGAGGAAGTGAAGGAAGATTTGCTGCAATAGATACAAAATGTATTCACAAATTTCTTGGATGTATTCCAAAATCCACCAACTAAGCTTGTGCTAGGACGACACATGGACCACACCATTCCTCAGCAACCGTAAATGACTCAACTGCTTGGACCCGTGTACCAGCTTAGTACGATAGAAAGGTGAGAGGCTGAATGCCAAAACAAATAATACCTTGCAAAAGGGTAGTTTGAACTGAGTAGCTCGTTGTATGATGCGTTGATCCATATTGCATATAAAAGGGACGGTGGATTACACATGTGTACGGACTAGTGGACACTGAACAAGCTAGTTGTGAGAATTTGATTCCCCTTATTGTGAATTAAGGATCTCTTTGATCAGGTCCAAGAAGCCAAAGTTGGTTCATTTTTTATTCGTTTCAAGGGTACTGCCAAATTAAAATCTCATAAGATGATGTGCCCAAAATGGTGTCCTGGATGTACGTGGACCATTATTGGTTTTGGGTATTGTGCTTTGGACAAAAAAATGTACTTACAACTTTACAATGAGATATTAATTAAATGTTTTCCAAGAAACTCAGTCAATTTGTCTTGGTTTATCTAAATATTCCTTTTTCTTCAAATAATTAGAAAATCACATAGATTATTTGTGTGAATTCGTTGCAATCCTCCAGAAGCAAATGGTTCATGCGAAGGTGAGCAAGATCAAATTTGCTCAATATGAGCTCCAATACCTTGGACACATGGTCATTAAGGACGGTGTCCATATGGACCCACGAGAATTCCAAGCCATTTTGAAGATAATCTCCTAGTTCCACAACCCGCCACTGGCAGGTAATCTGGGACCATAAAAGACAATAAAGCCACTCTCAGATCACGATTGGTCGCAAGGATGAAGTGTCAATGTCTATAAGCATTGCATGATATTCAATCCATGTCTTTGAAACAAGGCTAGAAACAAAAGGCCTGCTGGAATTCTCCTTCAACTTCCTATTCCTATGACTCCTCGGAAGTGCATGAGCATGGGATTTATTACCTTTCTTTTGGCCCCAACCCATGGCCACAATGCAACACTAATGATTGTGGATGTTCGGACAAAGATGACACATTTCATTTCGACAACCACCGACGTGTATGCAAAGAATGTCACTTGTCTCTTCTTCAAGGGTGTCGTGAAGTATCACAACTTCTAGATGTGCATTATTCTGGCAAAATATGCACGAGCATTTTGATATTGAGTTATAAATGTCGGCATCATTTTACCCTCGGATCGACAGATAAAGATAACGCATGAATCACATGCTGGAGCAAATGATCTGCATGTACGTGGACCCTGTCATGAATTACTAGAATGAATTCCTGCTACTAAGAGAGTTTCTAGGGAACAACTCGATAAACGAGTCTACGCGGTTCACACCTTTTTTGTTTAACAAATTCTGGTATCCAACGGTGTCATCTTCATCTATTAAGAGTGGTTGTATTGAGGGACAGGGTCATTTCACTCAAGCTCTTGCAAACTGCATAGAATCTTTCTTATACATACAAATGATCACTTTCAGGCGGCTTTACAACAAGAAATGGTATATGATAACAAAGGTCAATGTGACGCCTTGTTTGACATTGACTACAAGGTGCTGCCTAGCACAAATAAGCTTTGGCCAAGTCGCCAGGGTGCAAAAACATCTATCATTGTGGATTGGGTAACTTCCTATTGTTGCATAACGGCATAGCGATTGCTGCTTTCACCGAGTATGAAGATACATGGCATCTTTTATGGGAGCATGTCGGCTCCATACACGACACATTGAACTATTGAGACAGTACTGATAGTTCTTGCTTCTAACGGCGGATATGATGTTATTCTTCTACTCCAACACCGAGAGCACGTGTTTTGGTTGGAGGTTGCTAGGGAATACCTTGTTCATTTGGCCCGCCGTGAACCTGAACATGATTCATGGGAGCTTGAAGCTCGCATTTCCACTGGGGTGGTCAACGAGTATCGGTGCAAGATTGTAACTTGCAAAAATCAAGTGCATTGGAGGAGACACCACCTCAACATGGAAATAGTGAACACCATTCCCGTAACATGGCATTAACGAACAACAACAATAGGAGATTGGGGACGTCCAACATGGTTGTCACGTAGACACTCCTACCTTGAGGGGAGAGGCAACTAGCTGTGCTGACCGACAAGCTACAGCTCAGGTCGATGTATTATGCACGTGTTCTGTCGAGCCAGTGATTGAAATCAATAATTTTATCTCACAATGTTGACGACTCACTATTTGCTACTTGCACTTTTGGGTCATGAACCGTGATGCTTCACAATAAGTGAGGAGGAATGTAGCACAAAGGCCGGGTTTGGTCCTCGCTTCTTGCAATACCGAGGGGATGGCTGATGGCCACCCCTCGCCAAAGCAAGAGCTTGCCGATGGCCAGCCACTTGTTGGCCAAAAGCAAGGTGGAAGCTGACAGGCTAAACAGCCGGTGGCCGGTCATGTGATCCACTGGCCATCGACTGGCCACCTGCTGGCCGCTTATCGAGCTTGTCGCTTGATCGGTGGCCAGGAGGCCACAAGTCCTCAAGGGCGGAGGCTAGTGGCATCGAGCTCTTGTCCTTGCCCTCTCCTCCTCCCTTAACAAGGTGAGTGAGACAAGGGGCGAGGGCGAGCGAGAGAGACACGAGATAAATGTTTAAGTGTCTACACAAAATCATTGAATGTGCCTCACACATAACGATTTTACGCCATCGTATCAAGTTTGGAACTCGAGTTCCTTTACGACAAATTTAGAGTTTTTCATACACGAAAAACTCATGTGAATTCATGAGTTTGACGTAATACACGAAAAACTCGCTTGGGAATTTGAAGAAGGGGGTAAGGTAGAATTGGAAATGGGCCTCCGGAGACCTGAAAATTTTTAGTGTCCTTGCACGAGTCATTGATGATGATTGTCCCCAGAGTGAAACGAAGGGGAAATCTCCTCCAACAAATTCCGAACGCCATTCTGCGACTTATGACAATGACTTCAGTGCAGGAGCTAGAGACACAACAGTTACATGAACCTGTTTGAATCCAAAGGATGGGCACACATCTCTTGTGAAACCTTTACCGGATGGTGGCCCATGTGCCAAGGGTGGATTCTCCGTGAGTAATCATTGGTGATTGTTTTCTACCCTCACATTCTTCCTTTCCACTATGAATTTTTGTCACTTACATTTTTGGATTCCATTTTCATGTGTTGGATTTACATAGTTGATGCGATTACTTCACCTAGACTCTCTCTACTTTGAGAAAGATTTCCCCTTGATTCAGAGGCTCGAGGAAATCTCACCTTAATTGGCCTCCAATCACACCCAAAAATCCATGCTCATCACATGACTCTTCTCAACCCTTCCTCATATTTTTCACGCCTCCTTAACCCCCATAGTACTTTCCCATCCTATGCTTTAAATCGAGGCGATGCTTTCTCTTTCAAATCCACAATATAGGTCCTCCCTATGTGGAAAAGGATTATTATCTTCGTTTAGATCTATAATGGGCCTTTTTTCTATAAGAATATCTTATATTCTAAAGAGACTCACAAGAACCTTTTGATGAATATGGATGAACAAGGGTTATGCCCCTTTTAAAAGACTGAATTCATGGAAAATGTATTTTATCTAATCTTGCATTTTTTAAAATCACTCATTCTTTATCTTGCTTGTGCAAGTCCTTTTTCCCAAGGCAAAATCTTCAAAGTATTGTATTGTTGCTCCTCCAGGGTAAGAACTTGATTTCAAATCCACAAGAAAGTGATCTGATCGATGGTCTCCAACTTCATTTGATAGGAACATTGGACACAACACTCTTTGTTCCTAACCATCCAATCGATGAGACCTTTTGAAGTAAATAACGCAATGAAGTAACCAAAATGGATAAATTTCGTGTGCGTACAATCATCCTTCAATTGGATTTCAATCTCTCTCCGCAGAATCATGACATTTATCTATCCCCCCATAACGTGTTTCTTGATGATTTTTGGGCTTTAACCCTGGCCGTATCTTGGTGCTCATAGCCCTACCATATCAATTGTTCACGACTAGGGCCCATAAAACAGAAGAAATTCGAGATGTCAAAATTCGTGTACTATCTTTACCCATTACAACATATCACTGAAGAAGGTTCTCTAAACAAAACCATCGAGGCCTCTGCTTCTTTTGTCCTTTCGGTGAAACCATCTACCACAGTTTCCTTTTGTGCATCAGACTTCATGGTGGTCTAATCGGAAATATTTTAGGGCATGCAGGCCCATGCAGAAACGAACATGAGCTCTGTGTGTGAGTGCGATGCAAGACGGCAAGAATTTGGCTAAGTCTGGAACGCTGAATATAAAAGAACAAGGAGAGAGTACAAATGAGCCCCTAGCAGGCTTAAGTAGGGGCGCTGGCAGCTAGCCGCACCAGGCCTCGTCACCCCCGCTGATCCCAAACAAGTCAACAGGGAGAACACACTGCGTACACCACGATAACAATAATGGTGATCTCCTTGAGGCATCGGAACAGCTCCCGAGTGCCCGGGTCTCGACCACCGAGAAAATAGGAGCAGTGCCAGAAAATCTCAGAATCAATGTCCAGACATCACACACGGCTTTCCAAACATCGGAAGCGCTAGTATAGCCACCGGGTCTCCTCGTCGCACCGGTACAGTCCACTGGGTGCGCGGGTCTCAACCCCACCGAGAAAACTCTCGTAGCTCCCGACAAGCCCACAGGGCTACCAGAACGCATCGACCGCGTCTCGCTGGTGCTGTCGTAGGTACTGGAGAAGTCTCGGTACAATCCGGAGGCCCGTCGTGTCCTCACGCCCTCCTCTACCATATACCGCCAACGTGGGTATATGGATAATGCATCAGCGTCACTCGTGATGGGTGGAAGCCACACAAACCAACACTCTCCCTAGCTGACATAGCCGTCCACGCCAGAACAAATGAACAAAGGCACGAAACAACAACGTATGCCAGAACACAATGTGCACGAGTAAACCACACACACGGACACAACTGTTGTCCATCTAAGGTCTCCTCACGACACTGGCACATCATACCAAGTGTTCGGGTCTAGACCATGAGAAGAGTCATGCACACGCACACAAGCTAGTGCAATGCACACCATACACATGTCTGGCTGCAAGAGGGTCTCCTCGTGACACTGGTGGTACCAGTGCCCGGGTCGTGACCACTGAGAGCAATCCAACAAGTGTCTGTGTGCCGACCACAACAGCATCATCAATCATCACACATGATCATAGGGGGTCTCGTAACACGGGTGTAAATGTTGTACGTGCAGGTACTACCACTCTCAGCGTCGATATGATCAGCACGGTCACCAACAAGTGAAAACGAGGGGGCAGAACTCAGCTCCTGCTGACGAGGTGACTCCATCCGCGTGTACGGATCTGCTCCAGTGTCTTCGACTGTCGCTGCAGTGAACACAGGTGTACAGGATTCCGGCTCGACAATGCCCGTCAAGGCGACCAGCAAGCGTAGCTGGCGATCACGCACTGTCTCGCCGGGAAGGCTGGTCGCTGCCACCTGCTCGATGATAGAGTGAGGACCACCATCTGACTCCATCATGTATGTTGCTGCTCCGTCGTGTGTACAGGAACCCGGTTATTATAGGAATAGGGAGGACACATCACGCTGAAGCTGTTCCTCAGGTAACGCAGATGAGACGGTGGAGCCTGTTGTGTCTGCTGCAGAATATGTTCCAGCGACATCTCGCAGAACTACTGCTCTCAAGAATGTCTCAACCTCTAAAAGACCAGCCGGCTGACTCTGCTCATGCAGCGCGACCGCTGTCGGGCTGGTGTAAGTCCCGTGCGCCAATGCCCCCAAAAATCCGTATGAGACATCCCGATCCACACGATACTCGTGTGCCACCGCCAGGTCGCTACCGATCGACGTCACGAGTGGCACTGCCAAGGCACGCGGGACCTGCACTCCTCCTGATGCAACCTGCTGCTGTAGAATGTCAGGCTGCTACCCCAGCGTAGATGTCGACCTTGATGACATACACGTCCCAAGTACTCCAACATCTGCCGGACTCGTGTGAGTCCGCTGCACACTCTCCCCCAAAAGTCTCGTACATGCATCCTGATCCGTACGGGACTCTTGTGTCACTCCTTGGCCTCCACCGGTCGGAGCCACGAGTGGCACCGTCCAGGGACGCCGTGCTTGCGCTCCTCCTGATGTCACCTGCTGATATAGAAGATCTGGATCCAGCCCGGACGATGACAGGCAAGTCTCCACCATGAACGTCATGTCAGGATCAGATTCCACGCCATGTGCTGTCACCATATCATCTGAGTCTGCCTGAGCGGACACTCGAGCACCACGGCCTGGCGCGAGTGCAATCCTGACGCTATGGTCACAACAGGCAATACGCGGTGACCACACTCTCCCTCGATAGGAACCGCAACAAAACCCAAGGAGGTGGAGGGTGTATCCAACCTGGCGCAAATACGGCCTACAGAGCGCTGATGCCAACAGCGCGGGGACACACGACTAGAACGACTGCATGAAGACATGTCATCGCGAGGTGGCATCCTGGTCGCGGGAGAGTGGAGTATCTAGATGATGGTGGCAGCCTAGAACAGACCAACTCATGAAGCTGAAGGGACACCATCGAATGAGGAAGAACGAGAAGATGAAGGAGATGTGGTCAAAGAGACCGTCGATAAACTAGTAGTAGAAGTACGCTCAGTGTCGACGAGGTCCCAAAGCCGCTACACCGTCTGCCGCAGGCCGTGGATCTTGGCAGATATGCTTGCTAGAGGTCCAACTAGGGGATCTACCAATGACGGCAGATCCGTATGCTATGGAGGACGCAGGCTCGGACGAAGGTGAAGCCAAGGTGGATGCTAGACGCGAGGGTGCGTCCAGCAGCGACGCCAACCATGAAGTCCATCACCATAGCAACAACAGGCAAACACGCAAGACGCCTGCTCAAATGTCTTCGCACTCATCTCGTGCGCTGAATGATAGATAGGTGCCGAGGGCACCTACTCTCGGTAGTAAACACCAAGTTGCAGGAGAGGATGAGGCCATAGGTGCTGTCACTCCTGGAGGTCACGGCGTCAGGGTCAGAAAACGTGACCATACGGGACGAGCTGGACTACCACAGCATGCCCGGAGACTATAGTCCGACTAGCTACGACTACTAATGCTCCTACCACTAATAGAGTGAAGACTGCTCCAAGAAGAGAAGGGGTGGCGACTGTAGGTGTGGCTGCTACTCCAAGCGATAAACGACCCAGCCCTTGGAGATGGAAAGACTAGAATCCTCTGTCGATCTTACAGAGTGAAGTACGCGCACCAATCCACGAGCCCCAGGGAGACGCCAGTCCACGACGCGTCTTGAAACGGAGATTGCCGTCGACAACACAATCTGTTGTCGGTTCGGAGGGTGAAATTGCAACCACCGCTGAAACTGCAGCTAACGCTGCAGTGGTTGCTGCTACTGCAGCTGTCGAAGAGACGTTGGGCTATTCTATGGCCCCGCACGGTTTTTCTTTCTGTCTATGGCCCCCTTTTTTTTCTTGCCCTCAGCCCCCCCTTTTTTTGTTTTTCGTTGCCCTCTTCCCTCTTCTCGCCCCCGTCCTCTATTTTTTCAACTTCTTCCTCAACCCCGGGTTTTCCCATCACCCAATTCTTGACTGCCCCCTAGGAAGGGGGCAGATCCGGATTGGGGGAGGGGATAAAGAAAAAGAGACAGGGGGCAATTTCAGGTCGCCCCACATCGCTCTTGACTCGCTCGCTGAGCGACAAGTGAGCGAGTGAGCGAGTGAGCGAGTGGGAGAGGAGAGAGAGGGGGTCCGCCCCTATCCGTCGTCGGCCCCCCCGTCGGTCGGCCGATGGGGCCGACGGGCGCCTCCGAGAGGCCCCTCGGGGGGGCTTGACGTGGTCCTCCGAGGGCCCCCTCGAGAAGAGGGGAGGTGGGGGGGCGAACGAGGCCGACGGGCCCCCTCGGAGAGGCCCCCCTGATGGGGGTCGAGGCGGTCCCTCCGAGGGGGCGGGGGCCCTCAGAGGAGGGCTGCGAGGCCCTCCTGTAGCAGCAACTGCAGCGTCGGGTACAGCTGCTGTGGTTGCTGCAACTGCTGCGGTTGCTGCTACTGCTGCTGCTGCTGCTTCCGCCGCCGCTGCTACTGCTGCTACTCTACGCAACTTCTGTTGCTACTGCTTGATGTTGTCACCGCTGGTGTTTCTGTTGCTTCCGTTGCTGTTGCTGCTACTACTGTTTTCGTCGTAGTCCCTAATGCTGCTCTGCGCGGCTCACCGCCCCTATGGCGTTCACGTGCAGTCGTTTTGCACTCCTTCACACTGCTGCCGGAGTGGCGCCACGCGACACTTTCTCTTTGCGTTCCGCCCACTGCTGTTGCTTCTGCTGCTCACACGCCCCCCTGTGCTCTGATACCAAATTGGAAATATCTTAAAGCATGCAGGCCCATGCAAAAACGAACATGAGCTCTGTGTGTGAGTGCGATGCAAGACGGCAAGAATTTGGCTAAGTTTAGAATGCTGAATATAAAGGAACAAGGAGAGAGTACAAATGAGCCCCTAGCGGGCTTATGTAGGGGCGTCGGCAGCTAGCCGCACCGGCTACCGTCACCGTCGCTGAGGAAACGCTATGTAGCAGGTTGGGGCAGCAGCGTTGTTGATGCAGCGTGCGGGCTTCCACGCTTGTTGCTTAAGTCTGCTACCCCCTCAGTCTGCTGCTTGGGAGACTAAGTATGGAAGCTCTGGATTTGTTTCTCAAATTGCGCGCGCCAGTGTTAGCGT
>SZWC01006762.1:100585-114495 GCA_023375785.1 Penium margaritaceum | reverse complement strand
AGGTGGAGGTGGAGGTGGAGGTGGAGGTGGAGGCGCGAGGGAGAGGGGGGGAAGGGGTGGGATCGAGGACGGAGACGAGGGAGGGGAAGCCGAGGGAGGAGGGGAGTGCAGGGAAGCGGGGAAAAAAACAGGGAGAGGGGTCGGACGGCGAAGGGGGGGGGAGGGGGGGAAGCGAGCGCCACGGGAGGGCGACCTCCCGCGAAATCCAGCGAGGGGGGAGAGGCCAGCTAAGCGCCACGGGGGGAGAGCGAGCGCCACGAGCGAGTGAGCCAGCGGATTCAACGCGCCGCGACTAACCGGGGAGAGGGAGGCCGGCGGGGACGAGCAGACCGTTGCATATCCCCACAGTAGATGCGGAAGCGGACGAACGGGCAGGGGACAAGACGATGGAGACCCACAGGAGGAGCGTCACAAGCTTGATGCCATGTTGAAGAGGACCGGGGGAGGGGGGATTGGAGTAGATCAAGGTGAGTTGAAAAATGGAAATGAGAAGTAACGCGACAACGGTACGAGAGGGAGGTTACATAGGCAAGGTGGCTCATGTCAGGGGACAACCACCTCGCCCATCCGCTTGCGGTTGGACGTGACTTTGACCGCACTTTTTCCTAAAATCACATCAACAGCTCCCATTACACGGACGGGTCTCGCTGTACTAAAAACTACAATGTTTAACAACAACAAATATTTGTGAGCACGTTCATTTCCAAAAATAGGAATGGGGGACATGATGATGCATGAAGCGTAGCCATGCTAGCAACCTGGGCAGCAAAGACATGGAGGCACCATTGGAGACTATGAGGAGACAAGGTCAAAGTAGAAATTTCACGAAAACCATGGGGGATCCATTGGGGAATGTACATTGTGATGAAATGTGTGCAAGGGAGGTACAAAAGATGAAGGGGAGGCAATGAGGAGGAGAGGATGCAAATAGAAATTGGCCACAAGAACAAGAAGGAAGAAATGGTTGGATAAAGAACGGGTTGACTATGAGTGTAGTGGGAAAGGAGGGATGAAAGGGAAGAAGTGTGAGACAAGGAGAAGAAGTATGAGGGGGAAAAGGAGGAATGGGCACCAAGAGGAGGAGATTCAGAGGAGAGTCAAAGGAGGAATGCATGGTAGTGAGGTAAAGAGGAATAGGAGAGGGAGGGGGAAGGAGAAGGGAAAGGATGAGAGTAAAGGGGGATGGATGGAGGGAGAGAGAAATGAGGCAAACAAGATAGAGAGAGAGATAGAGAGAGAGAGAGAGAGAGAGAGAGAGAGAGAGAGAGAGAAAGGGAATGGAACATAGGGGGAAATGGACTATGAACAAGAGAGATCAAAGGGAGGGGAGGGTTTTGTCCTAGTTATTATCCTATGAGCTAGGCGGCTACCAGTCATGGGTCTCACCAATTGTTTTTATTTTTTTAAAGAGATAGCATAAAAGTCCAGGATAAGGAGAAAATATTGTCAAGGAAGAGGAGGGAAGAGGAGAATGAAAGAAAGGAAGGAGAGGGGGGCCCAAGGAAGAGATTGAGGGAGGAAATGATGGAGGGTGGAAGAAAAAGGATGAGAGGAAGGGGATGGAGAGGGGGAAGGAAAAGGGAAAAAATAGACTAAGTGAGAGACACACACACACACACACACACAGAGAGAGAGAGAGAGAGAGAGAGAGAGATAGAGAGAGAGATATAGAGAGAGAGAGAGAGAGATAGATAGAGAGAAAGAGAGGGAGATAGATAATTAGAGAGAGAGAGATATATAGAGAGATAGAGAGAGAGAGAGAGAAAGAGAAAGAGAAAGAGAGAGAGAGAGAGAGAGAGAGAGAGAGAGATAGATAGAGAGAGAGAGAGAGAAAGAGAGTGAAAGATATGGGAGAGAGAGAGATAAGTAGAGAGAGAGGAGGAGGAGGAGGAAGAGGAATTTCAGGGGTGTGGTCCTTGTTTCTAATTGACTTGCTATGATGCTCCCAACAATGGGTCTCACGGCATTCGTTTTTTCAAAGAAAGAGCATAAACATCGAGTTAATGTTTACAATTGTGTCAACAAAGATGCCAAGGATGGTGATGATGACGATCATGGTGACGATGAAGATGATGATGAACATTGTAAGGACGATGATGATGAAGATGATGAGGGAAGAAGGAGGGGGAAATTGTGGAAGTTGATGGCAAGAGGTGAGAGTGATAAAAATCAGACTGAAGTTGAAGATGACATCAGAAATGAGGAGGTGGAAGAAGAGGAGAGGGAGGAGGGAAGGCGGGTAAGGCAAGGAAGAGACCACGGGGGAATGGATGGAAGGAGAGAAAATAGGGATGGGGAGGGACAACATTGAGGAGGAAGAAAGACATGATCGAGGGAGAGGGGGAGGAGTGAAGGTGACAATGACAAAGAAAAGGAGGGTGGAAAGGATCAAGGAAGAGAGAAAAAGGGGGAGGGGTTCCGTGAGAGGATGGGAGGGAAGGAGTGGGTATGGTGGAGAGGGAGGGGAAAGGATCAAGGGAAAAAGTGATAAGGGCAGACGTGAGTGGGGGAGAGTGACATACGAGGGGGCATGATCAAGGGAGAGAGGGAAGTGGATGGGGGGAGATAAATGAAACAAAAGAGGATGGGAGGGCCAAGGGAAGGGACAGTTGAGAGGGATCTGGTGGAAAGAAGGGAGGTTGGTTAGGAGGGAGGGAGATAAAGAGGGAGTGACAGAGAATGGAAGGATGAACACTAAAGAAGCAGATAGAATTGGGGGCTGATGGAAAAACGAAGGGAGGGAAAGAAGTTGGGTGAAAGATGGGAAGGAATGAGGGAGGGAAAAAGGGAAAGTGGGAGATATCAAGGTGAAGTGGGAGGGAGATAGCAAGGGGGAGAAGGAGGGAGGAGGGTATGATAGGGGAATAGTGTTAGAGAGATAAGATAAAGAGATGGAGAGAGAGAGAGAGAGATAGAGAGAGAGAGAGAGAGAGAGAAATGGAGGGAGAGAGAGACAGACAGACGGAGAGAGAGAGAGAGAGAGAGAGAGAGAGAGAGATAGAGAGAGAGAGAGAGAGAGGGTGGAGTTAAGAAAAGAGGGAGGGAGAGCGGTCCTGTGGGAGGGAGGAAAGGAGTTGAGAAGGAAAGGGATGGAAGGGAGGAGGAGAGGGAATGTGGGAAGGATGGTGTAAGGGAGCAAGAAGGGAGGGAAGGACATGAGGAAGAGAGAGAGGGATTGGGGGAGATCAGGCAACGAGTGTGGAGGGACACAAGGAGGAAGGGAGAGAAGGGAGTGGAAGATGGGGATATAGGAAGAAGGGGGAGGGAGGGAGGGAGGAGGGGGTGAAGGAGGGAGGGAGAGAGACTGAGGGACGGATAGGAGGAGGGAAAGGATGGAGGGAGGAAAGGAAGAGAGAGGGAGAGAGGAAGGAAGGGAGGAGGAGAGGAGAGAGGGGAAGGAGGGAGGGAGGAGGATGGAGGGAAGAAGAGGGAATAAGAGGGGTAATGGAGGGTGAGAGGGAGGGAGAAGGGAAGGAGGGAGGGGGGAGGGATGGAGGGAGGGCAGGCAGAGGGAGGAGATGTTGAGGAAGGAAGGTTAATAGGTGGAGTGGGACTTTGGGAGAGGAGGACAAGGTGGGGAGGAATGGGGTCACAGGCAAAAGAGAGGGGGGAAACGTGAGAGATGGAAAACGAAAATAGAGGGAAGGGATGGATACAGGGAGAAGGGAAGGAGGGAGGCGGGAGGGATGGAAGGAGGGAGGAAGGAAGGAGTGAGAGATGGAGGGAGAGAAGGAGTGAAGGATAGAAGGAGGGAGGGAGGAAGGGAGGGATGGAGGAAGGATGGAGAGGTAGAGGGAGGGAAGAAAGAAGGGGAATGAAGGGAGGGAGGGGACAAAGGAAGGAGGGAGTGGGTGAGGGAGGGGGCGGGTATGATGGAGAGGGAGGAGGAGCAAGAGAGGGAGGGTAGGGCGGAAGGAGGGAGGGAGGAAGGGAGGAAGAGAGGGTGAAAAATGGGTCGAGGGAGGACAGGGAGGCAGGGGATGAAGGGAGGGAGGGGACAAAGGTGGGAGGGAGGGAGGGTGAACAAGAGACAAGAGGATTGAGGGAGGGAGAGGAATGGGTGGAGGGTGGGAGGGAAAGGTGAGAAAAGGAGGGAGGCAGAGTGGGAGGATTTCGGTGGTAGGAGGAAGAGTGGGGGACAGGGTTGAGTGGGAGGGGGGTAAAAGAGAGAGGAAGGAGGGAGGGGGGACCTGGAAGCAATGGAAAGTTAGAGAAAGGGATGGGAGAGGAAAAGGCAAGAGAAAGAGGAGAGGAAAAGGGGAATGGGAGGGACGAGAGCAAAGGAGGGTGGAAAATGAGGGTGAGGGAGAGAGGGGAGGGACATGAGAGCGAGGAAAAGAGGAGAGACGTGATGGTGGCACCGAAGGAAAGGGGAAGGGGGTACGGGATAAAGGAGGTGGAGTGGAGGATGTGAGCAAAAGGGTGGAGAAGAGGGAAGAGGGATAATGGGGTTGTGGGAGCAAAAGAAGGGAGGGAGTAGCCGCAGTGTGCCATTGCAAGCAAGGGGGGGAGCGTGATGCGCGTCACACATGATGTTTCTCATCAAACACGCCAAACACTAGAATCGTGCCGGATAGCATGGAGGGGGTGGTGTAGACTGCCACGAGCGACTTGTAGAATGAGGCATCGAAAGCCAATCACCAGCAAAGAGGGGTGTGACTGCAAGCTCTCAGACCAAGCCTGGACAGAAGGGGGGAGGTTGGAGCGGGGAGTTTCCAAGAACCACACATAGGCATTCTGTGCAACGAGGATGTGCTAAGCACCACAAGGAGGCGTTGAGAGCCAAACGGAGGTGCCAAGCGCAAACGATTGAAGCATTAAGCCTCAACAAGACGGGAAGTGGAAAAATGCAAGCACCATCAAGGGAGGGGGCCAATGCACAATGCGTCACATGGCAAAGGGAACTTGGGAGAAAGGCACACACACAAGCCAAAGCGTGGGCATACGACCATCAAATGGGCACTTAACTCATTAAGGAAAAGTAGGAGAACGGACTTGAGTGAGAAACTAGTCAACACAAGTGAGGATATCTGGAATGATGCAATGGTAAGAAATTGAGAGGAAGATTGAGGATAGAGAGTATGATGGTTTGATTAAATATGAAGGGGAAGAGAACTAAGGAGACTGGATGTTCTAACAATTGTGTCCGATCAGTAAAAAAATGATCATGATGACATGGCAGTGATGCTAGAAATTCTAAACATCAGCAGGTGGCCACGTGTTTTTCCAAGAACAGAAGTTGTGATGTTCAAATGCCTAACCTAGGCATTTGGTAAAAATTCCCTATAAAATTACACTACTTTCTACCTGACCAATACTTAACTACTTTAACACGATACCAAAAGAAAAATAAATAATGATTGAACTAACATATATCCCACGCAATGCTAGGTCTTACCATCATAGACCTTTGTTAAGATAATAAGCTCGTCATAGAACTTGCTTCAACATGCTGATGGGCCTCCCAACCATTTTTGATGTGACAACATGAGCAATCAATGAAGCAGTGGAACAGACAGAGTATTGTAAATGAGTAACAATCATTGGCATCTACACATAGATGGGACTAGGTGCTAGGAACTTCATGGTGTGACCATGAGGGTTTCACATTAATACAAGGCTCCTTCCTAAAGGATTTCATGGAACTTGGAATGGAATGGTACAATGGAGTCACTTAGAGGTGTCAGCAATCACAACATGAAGGGCCTCAACAAACATGGTGGAGATGGAGGATTGTGTAAGGCTATAAGTGGTTGTGAGGGGAGGAAAGTTTTGGATGAATGATTAATTTGTGATGAAGATCGGTCAAGACAAGGGGAAAAAGAGATAATTCAAGAGAAGGCAGAGGTTTATGGCTATATGATGGAGGAAACATGGGAGAGGTGGGCAAAGAAGGAGAAAAAGAGGCATAATCAAGAAGATCTTGGGTCTGTTTTTCAGTGCGAGTGGACACCGGGAGTAAAGAGGAGGACAGAGGGGGAAGGGTGGAGATAGAAGAAGAAAGAGATTATGAAGGGGGTGGCAGGCCTGGGGGATCAAGAGAATTGTAATGGAAGAGGATAGAGGATAGGAGGATGGGGTGATGAGAGGTGAGGGTGAAGCACAAACAATAGGTCTAGGAGGAGGGAGAATAGATGGAAGAGTGGAATTGAAGGTGGTGTAAGAAGAGAGGTTGAAGAGTGAGTTGTTGAGGGGATGGGGGATGATGGTGATGAGGGAGAGGATTAAGGAGGAGGAAGTTGGAGGATGGAGATGGGGGAGGAGGTGGTAAGAGGAGGAAGGCAGGGGAAGAGGAGAGGTGATTTTAGTGGATGAGGATGAGATGGAGAGTGGGTTGGGAAGGGTTCGACAATGAGGAGATGTGCGAGTGGGGATTGATGTTATGATTGCAAGGGTATTGAGGGGCAACATCAAGAGAGATAGAGCAGGGGAGGTGGAGAGGACATGGGACAACAGAATGTGTTAGCACATTCATAGCCAAGAGTAGGGATGGACATAATAAAGTGTAAAGCGTAGCCAGGCTAGCAACCTGGGTTAGTTAGGCAAGGAGGCACAGAAGTAGACCGTGAGGAGACAAGGACAGTGTCAAAATATTGTGAAGACCATGGGGGACCCATAGGGGAGGGCGACACAAACATTGTGGCAAAGTGTGTGGAAGTGAGGTACAAAAGAAGCAAGGGAGGGGATGATAGGTAAAGGATGAATATAGTCATCGGATGTGAGAACAGGTAAGAAGAGAGATTGTGATAAAGAGCAAGCCATTTGTCAGTGTAGTGGGAAAGGAGGGATGAAAGGGAATAGGTGCGAGACAAGGAGAAGAGGTATGATGGGTGATGTGGGGGCACGATAGTAAGAGGAGGGGAGGAAGAGGCTAGCAAAAGGAGGGCTGCATGATTAAGAGGAAGAGGAGAGGGAGGGAGAACGGAGGGGGGGGGCAAGGAAGAGACAAAGGAGGAATGGATCTAGAAAGTGAGAGAGAAAGGAGGAGGACAAGTGTAAGGGATAGAAAAAAGGGATGGAATCAAGGGAGAGAGAAAGTGAGATGGAGAGAGGGAGGGGAGGGAGGGTGTTGTCCTAGTCTGTATCCTATGAGCTAGGAGGCTCCCAACAATGGGTCACCGTTTTTTTCCTTTTCCAAAGAATTATCATAAAGAATAAAAAATGGCAACAATGTTGCCAAGGAAGAGGAGGGTAGAGGCAAGAGAGAAAGTAAGGAGAGGTGGGGCCAAGAAAATATAGAGAGGGGAAGGGATGGAGGAAAAAAGAAAGGACGGGAGAGGGGGAGAGAGAAAGGGGATGGAGAAGGATTTGGAAAAGGGAAAAAAGAGATTTGGACAGAGAGAGGGAGAGAGAGAGGGATAGAGAGAGAGAAAGAGTGAGAGAGAGAGAGAAAGATAAAGAGAGATAGAGATAGAGAGAGAGAGAGGAGGGGACTAAGTGGTGTGGTCCTAATTGCCAACTCACAAGCTATGTGGCTCATAGCAATAGGTCTCACCGCATCTTTGTTTTTTACAAAGAAGGAGCATAAATGACACGAACAACTGGGGAGACGACAAGCGCCTTGTTAAGGCACTGAGCGCCACGAGGAGGCATGGAGCACCATGAGAAGGCATTGAGTGCCACAAGGAGGTGTTGAGCGACATAGGCTGGCGTCGAGTGCCAGAGGGAGGAACTGAGCCCAAAGGGGAGGCATCGCGTGCAAAGAGGGGGGTGAAAGGTGAATGCTACTGTGGGAGAGGGGCACGATGCCGTACACACATGGAAGTTGGGGACGACACACACTCAAGCCAAAGCTTGGGCAACCGACCATCAGGTGGGCACCAAATGCACAAGGATGAACCAGTAAAACAGAATTTAGTGAGAAAGTAGTCGTCACAAGCCAGGGTAACTGGAATGATTCCATGTAGCAAAGGATGAGAGGATGATCAAGGATAAAGAGTAGGATTGTTTGATTAAAGTAGAAGGGACGGAGAACTGGGGAGACTGGATAACAATTTCTAAGAATTTTCTCTGGTCGTAATGAACATGATCACGATGACATGGAAGTGATGCTTCCCATCCTAAACATCATCGGCTAGCCCCATGTTTTGCCAAGAAAAGTAGCTGTGATGGTTAAAATCCTCACTTGGGTGATTTCCACAAATTCCCTACAAACATGACACTTGTTTCCGTTTGATTAAAGTAGCTAGTTATGAAGGGGATTACATTTGTTGTAAAGCAGGGAAGATCTTCAGGAAAGTGGTTAATCTAACATGAAAACTAGGTGATTGTATACATGCTTCGTCTTTAGAGCAACATCCCCTGATTTTTATGTGAAATGAACATCTCAGGACAGTTCTCATATCCACCTTGTAAGCATGTCAAATTTCAACAAAAAAGGTGAGGTACATGGATTTTATATTTTTTGATTAATAGAAAATGTGAATGAGACTTGTGACAGTAAATAATTTCGATCACATCATGACCATTTGTGTTGGATTCCAATGTCTCTACGAATTGGATTTATATTTTAAAATGGTACTATTAAAATCAAAGATACAACAATTAATGAATAATAGATAACATTTCCTAGTCTTATGAAAAGAGCATGTTTTTCAAGGTTATATTTTCCCAATGAATCTGGCATATGGAGAAGGCATTCATAATTGTTTATAAGGATTTCTATGAAATATTCTTGATTGACTCCTGTTGAAGGAGTTTTGATATCCACTTAGAATTGAAAAACATTTGATGTCTTATAAACAAGGTAATGTTGGAAGATGCGATCAAAGAACACATATATAGAAGTGTTTGTCAAGTGCAATATAATTTTATGCCCATATGCCGATATCATTATGTAAATATTATACTTCCACGAAGGGAATGATGATACACTCATCAACTTTGAGTGTCATTGATTAAACGGTCTTATATGGAGTTTTGGGCATTCGATAAGTTATATCTTCCCTTCCTTTATCGCACCTGATATCAAAATTTTCATAAAATGTATTCATTATTTTGCACACAAATTTGTAATGTATACATAAACGTGAGGCTGAGATTACTGGATACTATTTTGTATATGTAACATTCATAATAAACCTCTTGCCTCAATGAGATTCAAGCTAAATGATGGTGCCTATGTGTTGATGACAAGAAGTACAAATCTTATCAATGCATGAATTACAAAACGGAATTGAGGCATCTTGTGAAGATTATTGTTCATTGTCCATCACACACATGATGATACCAGATCATACATCAGGATTAACTTCTACAACAACAATAAATTCTGACATTAGGGCATTAGATGATAAGGGCAACTAGAAAGAATAGATAACAACCATGCCATAATATGTGTATATCTCTACAATTTTAGTTTCTAAGGACATAGAACACTTCCATCTAGTTTTCGTTGAACCTTCATGCCCAACCAACATAATACCTTTAACATTGATGCTCTGAAAGTACCACCAAGACCATTGTAAGTAATGTAAGGTACACCGACCTAAAGTAGGCTATGCTCAATAATGAAGACGTTATACAATTCAGGTTGGTAGGTCTTTTCCACTCTTGCTCTAATTTTGTTTTTCCTTACCTGAGTTTCTTGTACTGAGCTGTTAAAGTGACGACGTTTTTGGATGTAGAACTACAACTGTACTGGTTTTGGCTTGTTGGGCCAACATTGGTCTATCCTTCGCACCTTCAGTCCGGGCCATTTGTGACATCCACCCAAGTGAGAATCCGGAAATCTCCAGGTCAAGGGATGTGACAAGTCTATGGATCACCTTGGCTTGTGATTTACATCATTACATCATACAACATCTATCACCCCTGTGCCCGGCTTGTGAATTATAGCCATGCCTCTTCCCATCCATTGTCACTTCTTAATTTAACCATTCGAAACTTTCTTTATCCACTTCTTATATATCAGAATATTCAACATGAAATTCGAGCCACTTCTTGGTTCCTCGCTTCCGCATACTCAATGCCCCACCCTTGACTAGTGCACCCTCGTTGCCAGGATGACCATGGTGTTCCCCCTTTTTGTTCTACATGGTGCATCGAAGGACTTTCATACACTCAATGAAGTGTGTATGAAGGGAAATGGTCTATAAGGAAGGTTCTAGGAAGTTGAACACCAGTTAATAATGTTCCGGCGCATGGGCTAGAGGAGGCTGGGTGGACTACGTGTTGAGTAAGGGTGGGGGGCTTAGGGACAAAATGTATGTGGGGAGTGCATAAGGAAGTGTAGGAATTTGTGAGTGTAATACGGGTGGAATGGTGCACAAGTGTACGACATGCTTTGGGTTTGGCTAGTATCATGTGGGGGGGGGGGGGGAGGGGGGCCCAGGGACAAAGTGTATGTGAGGAGTGCATGGGGAAGTGAAGGAATGTGTGAGTGTAATGCCGGTAGAATGGGGGACAAGTGTACGACATGCTTTGGGTTTGGCTAGTATCATGTGGGGGGGGGGGGGGAGGGGGGCCCAGGGACAAAGTGTATGTGAGGAGTGCATGGGGAAGTGAAGGAATGTGTGAGTGTAATGCCGGTAGAATGGGGGACAAGTGTACGACATGCTTTGGGTTTGGCTAGTATCATGTGGGGGGGGGGGGGGAGGGGGGCCCAGGGACAAAGTGTATGTGAGGAGTGCATGGGGAAGTGAAGGAATGTGTGAGTGTAATGCCGGTAGAATGGGGGACAAGTGTACGACATGCTTTGGGTTTGGCTAGTATCATGTGGGGGGGGGGGGGGAGGGGGGCCCAGGGACAAAGTGTATGTGAGGAGTGCATGGGGAAGTGAAGGAATGTGTGAGTGTAGTGCGGGTAGAATGGTGTACTAGTGTACGGCATACCTTGGGTTTGGCTGGTATTATGTGGGGGTGGGGGGGGTAGGGACAAAGTGTATGTGGAGAGTGCATGGAGAAGTGAAAGAATTTGTGAGTGTAATGCCGGTAGAATGGTGGACAAGTGTACGACATACTTTGGGTTTGGCTAGTATCATGTGGGGGTGGGGGGGGGAGGGGGGCCCAGGGACAAAGTGTATGTGGGGAGTGCATGGGGAAGTGTAGGAATTTGTGAGTGTAGCACGGGTGGAATGATGCACTAGTGTACGACAACTAGAGCCGTGGATATTGCTGATGCACTCCCCTCATACACTCTTCACCAAACCCCCCACCCCGCAGGGGGAGAAGGGGAGGGAGAAGGGAGGAAATTGTAGGTGGGGAGGGCATGTCGAGGTGCGTGAGTAAGGTGTACGTGCACTAGTGTACATGATGTTCAGTTATGTAGATGGTGGTGGTCTCATTCACCATCCATACACTAGAGTATATTTCTAGACTCATTCCATACATGTTTTTGTGCACTGTCACATGCAATCCCCTCGTACACTTTTCACCCACCCCCCATCCCCTGGAAGGGGGGGGAGGTGGGCAGTGTATGTGGGGAGTGCAAGTGGAGATGCATGACTGGATGAGTGCGATGTACTCAATATTGTGCACTAGTGTACACGATGTTGAGTGATGCAACTGGTGGTAGGCTCATTCACCATCCATACACTAGTGTACATTTTTAATCCCATTCCATACATAGTTTTGTGTAGTCTCGCATGCACTCCCCTCATACACTTTTCACCCAATCCCCCCTCCACCGGGGGAAAGGGGGAGGGAGGGGGAGGATGGGAATTGTATGTGGGGAGTGCATGTGGAGGTGCGTGGCTAGATGAGTGGGATATAGTCAATACCGTGCACTAGTGTACATGATGTTCAGTGATGTAGATGGTGGTGGGATCATTCACCATCCATACACTAGTGTACATTTTTATTCCCATACCATACATAGTTTTGTACACTCTCACATGCACTCCCCTCATACACTTTTCACCCAATCCCCCCTCCTCTCCCCCCCTCCTCCCGGGGGGGGGGAGGTGGGAAGTGTATGTGGGGAGTGCATGTGGAGGTGCGTGGCTGGATGAGTGGGATGCAGTCAATACCATGCACAAGTGTACCTTATGTTCAGTGATGTAGATGGTGGTGGGTTCATTTACCATCAATACACTAGTGTATATTTTTAGTCTCATACCATACATAGTTTTGTACACTCTCACATGCACTCCCCTCATACACTTTTCACCCAATCCCCCCTCCTCCCCCCCTCCCCCCCCCTCCCGAGGGGGAGGGAGTGTATGTGGGGAGTGCATGTGGACGTGCGTGGCTGGATGAGTGGGATGCAGTCAATACCATGCACTAGTGTATATTATGTTCAGTGATGTAGATGGTGGTGGGCTCATTTATCATCCATACACTAGTGTATATTTTTAGTCTCATTCTATACATGGTTTTGTACACTCTCACATGCTGTCTCCTAATACACTTTTCACCCAACCCCCCCTCCCCCTCCCCGGGGGGAGGGGGGGTAGGAACGGAGGGGGGAAGGTGGGAAATGGATGTGGGGAGTGCATATGGAAGTACGTGAATGGATGAGTGGGATGTACTCAACACCATGCATTAGTGTACATTATGTCCAGTGATATATTTGGTGGTGGGTAGGCGGGAAAAGAGGGTGGGTGTATGGTGGAAAGTGTATGAAGAGAGTGTTTATGCGGAGGAGTAGGGCCTGATGAGAGGATTGTATAAATAAATGGGTACTAGTGTACTTTATTTTGAGTGACTACGAGGGGGTGAAAGAACATAGAAAGTTCTAATGTGTGGGAGAGAGTGATGGTACACCATTTGGTGAGTGTACATTTTTCTCTTCTATGGAAAAAGCATTCAAACATGAAGACGGAGTAGATGGTTGATTGATTAGAAAAAGCGTACAAAAGATGTGAGTTTTTGTATCTAGGAAGTATCTAGGAAGGTACTAGTGTGAAATGGTTTTGTTGTGGAAAGTTACTTGGAAGTTTCACGTGTATGGTACTATGTAGTATGCACTGTTTTAAGGGTGCATGGATTTGGGGTGATTGGTCCTAAATGCGGTCTCCTCGTCGTTCCTGGCGCCTGCCATTTCCCCCTCGCGTGGTTGGTGTGGCGCACTCCTCGTCGACGCGCGTGGTGCCTCTATCGTGTGGTTTTCCCTCCCCCCCTTCTCGTCAACGTGCCCCCCTCGTCCCCGTGAGCGGGTGGCATGCCCCCGGCTCTCTTCCACCTTGGCACATGAGGAGCACCCCACCCCTCCAACGCGTGGCGTGTCGACAACCATCACGCTCCTTTTCCCCTTCTCGCATACATGACCAATTGCCTTGCCCGTGAAACTGTGTCTCAACAAGTGTATTGGGAAGTGAACAAACTAGTGAACATGGAGTCTTCACAAAAACTGCTACATATCACATAGATTCGATCATAAATTTAATTCTATAAAAGAAATGTTAATTTGGACTTTGCTAATATGCATTCATGGGGATGTTTTGTGAAAAAAAAATTGCATGCAGAAATTCACTTTTTGATACACTGATCATCAAGTGCGTAAATTTGGGGTGATTAACCATAACTCCCTTCTCGTGCATTTGCGCTTCCCCCCTCCTCCCTTCTCCCTTGCGTCTCATGCCTTCTCCCTTCTCCCTCATCCCATGTCCCCCACCTCTATTCTTATATTTGTACATCCCTCCATCCCCCCTTCCCAGTCCATCTGCCCGTACTTCCGATCGTGCGTCCGTCCGTCCGTCTATCCGTCGTTCCGTTCTCTGTCACTCTTTCCGCCCATCCATCTGACTGTTGATCCGTCCATCGATCTGTCCATCTATCATCGTCTGTCTGTCTGTCCCCATTTGTTCGTTCTTCCCTTCGCCTTTCCTTCCTTTTGTCCCCCAATCTCTCTCTCTCTCTCTCTCTCTCTCTCTCTCTCTCTCTCTCTCTCTCTCTCTCTCTCTCTCTCTCTCTCTCCCTCTCTCTCTCTCTATCTATCTATCTCTCTCTCTCTCTCTCTATCTCTCTCTC
>SZWC01006762.1:56659-100203 GCA_023375785.1 Penium margaritaceum | reverse complement strand
TCTCTCTCTCTCTCTCTCTCTCTCTCTCTCCCTCTCTCTCTCTCTCTCTCTCTCTCTCTCTCTCTATATCTATTTCTCTCCCCCTCTTTGAAGTTCTCCCCCTCCCAGCCCAGCTCCCCCACTTTTGCCTACCCTTGCCACCGTCCGTTCCCCCCTCCTCACCCTCTTCACCGCTATCATTTTCCTTCCTTCCATCCCTCCATACCCCCTTACCCTTCCTTCATCCGTCTGTCCGACCGTCCACCCTTCCATCTTTCCGTGTGTTTGTCTTTTCATCTGTCAGTCTGTCTGTCCATCTTTCTGTCCATCTGTCTGCCCATCTGTTCGTCCGTCCCTTTGCGTGTCCCTCCTTTTTTCTCTCTCCCTCTCTCTCTCTCTCTATCTATCTATCTCCCTCTCTATCTATCTCTCTCTACCTCTCTCCCCTCTCTCTCTCCCTCTCTCCTCTCTCTCTCTCTCTTTCTCTCTCTCCCTCTTTGGCATTCTCCACCTCTCAGCCCAGCCCCCCTCCCTTTCCCCCACCCTTGTCACCACCCGTTCCCCCCTTCTCATCCTCCTCACCACTGTTATCATCACCGTCATCCCTAGCTTTGCATTCCCCCTCGACATCCTCATCATTGCCCTGCAGCCCTCCCTCCTTACCTCCTTCCCTCCCTCCAAACCCACTAGCATCCCTCCCTCCCACCCCTCTTCTCTCCATCACTGGTCCTCACCCCCATCCTCTCCCTCGCCCACATCGTCCTCGACGTCCAAAACGGCCTCGACGTCAGAAGCGGCATCACCCTTCCTCTTGATGCCTTCCTTTGTAACCCCCACCCCCCTATTTTTTCCTAATCCCCCAAACCATCCCCCCTCCCTCACCTTCTCTCCCTCCCTTGATATCTCTCCTTCTCATCCTTCCATAGCTCCATCCATCCCCTCCTTATAGCCTGCCTCCATCCATCCGGTCACTCCTGCTTCCCTCCATATTCTCTTGCTCCCTCCCTCCCTNTCTTGATGCCTTCCTTTGTAACCCCCACCCCCCTATTTTTTCCTAATCCCCCAAACCATCCCCCCTCCCTCACCTTCTCTCCCTCCCTTGATATCTCTCCTTCTCATCCTTCCATAGCTCCATCCATCCCCTCCTTATAGCCTGCCTCCATCCATCCGGTCACTCCTGCTTCCCTCCATATTCTCTTGCTCCCTCCCTCCCTTTTCCCTCAATCCCTCCATATCTTCCATCACGCCTCCCTCCCTCTTCCCTCGATCCCTTCATCCCCTCCCTCTAGTCTGCCTCCCTCCATCCTCTCCCTTGAGCCTCCCTCCCTCTTCCCTTGATTCCTCCATCCCCTGCATCTGGCCAACCTCCCTCCATCCTCTCCCTCCATCCTCCTACCCTCTTCCCTCAATCCCTCCCTCCCTCTTCCCTCAATGCATCCATCCCCTCCATCCGACCTCCCTCCCTCTTCCCTTCATCTCTCCCTCCCCTCCATCTGGCCCTCCTCCCAACTCTTGACCCCTCATCATCCTTGGCATCGTCATAATTGCCTTAATCATCATCATCCTCATCCTCATCATCATTTCCACCATAATCATCATCATCTTAACCTAATCTCACCACCCCTCTCTCGATCCCCTTCGATTCGCCAACATCATCATCATAAATCATTCTCATCATCATCATTATCATCATCATCATCATCATCATCATAATCATCATCATCATCATCATCATCATTATCATAATCATCTATGTCTGGCATCGCTCTTTCAACTGCCTTCGTTGCTAATATCATCTTGCATAGTTCCACTATGCCCTGGTCTTTGCTGGTGTCATTGTGTTCAGCATTGCAATTTAAAGTGGTGATACCCATCTATCAACTATGAGGCATTTGTATATCCTAGTGCTTTCCAGTAGGTTCCCATAGTGTCAAATGAGATGAATTGTTGGCGAGATCAATCCCCATATGAGAGTCGTAGTAACACTGTCGCTTGCACTATTGTGTTAGAGTGATCACGTTTTCGGATGTAAAACTACAATTGTACTGGTTTTGGCTTGTCGGGCCATCATTGGTCTATCCTTAGCACCTTCGTCCTGGGCCATTTGTGTCCTTCGTCCAATTGAGAATATATCAATCTCCAGGTCAAGTAGGGATGTGACAAGTCGATGGATCACCATGTCATGTGATCTCTATTGCCACATACAACATCCTTCATCCCTGTGCCCGGCTAGCTGATTATAACCATGCCTCTCCCCATGCAACTTCACTTCTTACCTCTTTCCAACCTTTCTTGATCCACTTCTTACACATCAAAAGGTTCAACACATTCTTTTCAACACATATAGAGCACCTTTGAACACATCCATTTTTACAGATTTTCTACTAGTTTTGTTTATGCGATTCATAGGAACATGCTTTGTAGGTATGAAGATATCATGTTGAGACATGACATATCCTTGTTACCACACTCTATGATTTCAATCCTCAACTCCCTATCCTCAACCTCATGACTTCAATTTGAGACTTTGGACCAAATCTACATGTCCATGCCCCTCTAGTTTAACACAATTATCCATGCAATTTGTGTAAGCAATACTATATCTTTCTTTTTTAGTTCCTTTCAACATCATCTCTTGTCCTTGTTGAACATGTGTGATAATGCAATGGAATAAATAGAAACAAATCCATGACCTTTGTTGATTTTCCAATATTCCACCTAGTTCAAATTCCATTGTCATCATAAAAAAGATATGATTAATAATTAGTAACCTCTTTTGTGCATAGCAGTCCATAAAGGGTTTGTGCTTTGAATTCCAAAACCTGACAGGATTGTACTTACCTGCCAACACCCCTTTTATACTAAGGTCAAATTTATCATAGTTTACACAGGTCGACTTTACTTACATGCCTTCTTGCAAATAAACTCCTCTACTTGTTTTTACCTTTTCCACTAAAGCCCATATATGGCTTCTTGTCTTACTGCACGGCTCCTCCCACTTTCAAGGATAAGATTGTACTCAAGCATTGCCATCCACCGTTTCTATGAATATCCTTATAGCTTACCCTATGCATTGTGGATTAGGGCCCCCTCACAACTCACATAAGTCTCTCCTTCTTTCATCAACCCCAAATCAACATGCTCAAAACAATTTCCATGATTTGTGCAAGTATTTCCCTAAACAAATGAGTTGGTGAGAAGATAGTTTCCCTCCAACCACCCAAACTAAAGGAGGAGCCCAATACATCTCCTTTGTTTTTTGTTATGTTTCATAAGAAAGGTGTTTATTTCAATGTAAAACTTTACAAATAGCATTAAGTATCATAGTTGAGGCTTACATGAATCCTTTCATTCACCAAAACATACGTACCATTATCTATTCTAAAAGACCCATGGAAAAACAAAGGTGACGCTTCTTTTTCTGTTCCACTCAAGAAAATTCCCTCAAAGGGTCTATAGTGATCTCGCCATCACTTTCATTGACAATAAAATCACTTGGAGGTATGTGCTAGCACTTGTCCTAGCTGCAAATCCTTAAAACTTTGCCTTCTCTCTTCATGCACTTATTTTCATCGTTGTATTTTTATTGATAATGTTTCTTCCATATCATGCTAGAAGTGTTTTCTTGAGACATAAATGACCAATCACCTCACCCCTTAAGTTGTGAATGGAAGGTGAACTGAGAAGTGAACATATGAGTGAACATATGATTGAACATGGATGCCTAACAAGAACTAAATCGTAGTACATATAATTCATGATTATACCTTATAATTTATGTTGATTACTAACACCTTACACAATGAATGTATATTTGGGCTCTATTTACATGAATTTCTGTTGATGATTGCTGAAACATTTTTGCATATAGGTTTACACTTGTTCATACACCAATTGTTGGGTGTATGAATTTCAGGTAATTGAACATAACCTGAAGGGAAATAGAAAAACATTCCTTCCCTCTTCTATTTCCCAATTCACCCTCCACAACTCTATCCTTCATCTCCCACTTGCCAATGTTGAACTCACACACACTCCTTCCATTACCTCTAACCTTTATCAGGTATCCTTGCGACTCCATAAAATCACCTAACAAAATCCTTCAAACACCTCAACTACCTTTTCCTCCAACTACAGTCCTTTCTCCCTCTCGTTAACAATCTTATTACTGGTTGTTTTCTTCTATTGTAATTTTCAACCAATGCATTCATCCCTACACCTCTCACATTAAACCGTCATGTCTAACAGATCGCTAACCCCATCTCAGTCCTCTCAAATTGTAATACTCCTCTTCATTCACCCATCACACCCCTAACACCCCTCTTCAATACACCTTCCAACCCACCACATTTTATGTGTTATCTCCCTTTTAAAAATACGCAATCCTTTAGATTATATAGAATAATATGTCCTTCCTCTTACACTCAATACTACCATTTTCCCTCCATCATTGAACTCCTCGCATGCTTATCCTTTTGGAAATTGGTCCATTATAAATAATACAATTCTATTAAGAATTATAATAGCTTGTTGATTCCATGGATGAGCAGTTTACAGGTGGATTTTGTATCTTTAGGAAGTCCAAAAAACACGGTGTGGAATTTCATGATGGGTGAAGGTTTTACAAGGCGAAAAGAATACATGTGATAAAAACTCATTTATGAGGACCAGGGTTTGTCCCACAGAAGACACAACAAGTCGAAATCGTTCCAAAACATGCTTCGTCCTCTTGGTGAAAGGTTGGATGCTAAGCCAATGTTCGTTGATGACAAAGGGTGCTTCAAAAAGGCATCCTGAAATTATTCTGAGTGTGGGGGGCTCATGCAGTTGTCACGACAGCTTGTGTTCTGATGAGCGATAGAATGTTATGGTCCATGGAAACATCCATACCTTGATTGAAATTCCACGGATTTGTGATCCTTCATGTGTTGGAATGCTAAGAATGTGAGTTATGTGATGTTGAGGAAATTGTTCTCATACGTTTTCCATGCAGAGCCATGTAGTTTTCGTCTATCTTGGGTCTCAAAAAAATTGTTACAATACACATGTATTTTATGTTGATGCCTGAATAAAATGTACAAGTTGGTTCCAATTTATTTAATGTGTTCATGTGATCCCTCGAGACAACATTATGTGTTTGCATATACTAGAAGTTGTCCACCTATTTCCCTTTCGTTGTCACAAGTTGGTGCCTTTGTTGAGGAGAACACACTCCACCTAGCTTTCATCCATTGTTTTGAACGGTTGTTGAGCTTCAATCACTTTGGACCTTTCATGCCTCACCCCTCTACTTTTTTTCTCTTCCAGGGTATGATGTTGCGTTTGAGCATGGTACGTTAACCATAATTGCTCGTAGTAGTCCAAGCTTGTAGAAGTTTGCCAACCTTGCGGAGTTTGCAACAGATGTTTACTTCATGGCTTAAAGTTCCACGTCACGCATAATGCTTTGTGCATTGCCTTTCTCAATATTAGGATAGGCTCTTGCCTGATTCGTCACTTGGATCGTACATTGTGGTGCCATGTTTATGCTCAGGTTGGAGCTTTATGATTGATTGCGAATTATGTTTCAGGTTTGGGCATCTCTCAAAGAGGGTGTCAACCACGAAAGATAAGTTGAGCTGCAACACGACCCAAATCAGTAAGACTCCATTAAAGCACCAATGCAGAAAGCAGCATCCTGGCAAGTATAGTCAGAAATGTTTCAGTCAAGGAAAGATGGCTAGTTTCTTCTCAACATTGACGTCCGATTTTTACAAATGTAAGGTAGCTGAATTGTATGGCTTCTGAATCAACGGATGTACCAAATCTTTAAGAAGACGGCTTCTAAATTGCGATGCTCGTTGCCCGTAGTCAACATTGCCCGTTGTCCTCCGGCTCACTCGTCGTCGAGCTGCCTCCACGAACTGGGTCGAAGACCGGATCAGATTTGGCTTTACTACAATTGTGAAGTTCGTTCGTATCTGTTCGCTTTTACAGCCGCAAACGTGTCTTTCAAACGGACATCCCGTTGGAGGCGGCAATGGAGTGAGACCAGTGAAATGCTGCTGACGTAATCTAGAAAGGTGCCGTTCGATCTCTTGGAACTTCACATTCTCATCCATGGTTTTCGCAGTTCAGAGTTGTATATCATATATATGATTCAAAGTCATCAGAATCTGTATCTTCCGGAACGAGCTTAGCCAGTTCAACGTGCGGTGATTCGAGTCTCACGATCGCGACCTTCATAATCTTCAAAGTTGAGCTAATAGGGATTCACTGTTTGTCAAACATACCTCTGACGACCCTCTCAAAAGCGATACGAACATGTTGCAAAAAGTTTTTTGGTGTCGGATCTACGGTGAAGTATTCAGCGGTTCATGCCGGTTGTTGGCATTTATTGGGTGCAGACCCGAGCAAAGACGTAAGTTGTGAACGTCATCGTAGAGATCATTCCATAAACTAAGAGGTCCTCACAATGCAGTATCAAAATGAATCTTTACAACCATCACATGCGCCGGACGGAAGCGGACTGGGTACAGTGGGCGTAGACGTGCAGCGCCGGAAAGTCGGTAGTTGTGACGTATGTCCTTTTTGGATGGAAGGACATAGGCGTGCCTGACAACCACCGGCTGGGAGTCACGACAACGTTCTTGCTGACATCATAAATATAAATCATAGGTCTCGGATGTTTCGACGTCCGAGAGAGGGTACATCACGACCCGCCCAGCCACGGCCTTGAACCGACGCCCTGTTACTGCTACTGATTCAGGCACCCATTGGCGGGTAGCGAAGTTGCGGGTCGTTGCGAGAAATCTGCGGGCTCTCGCTGTCTTACGCGAAACCGCCATACCCAGTCTGCATTACGCGGTGATTATTGAGTGATCAGCCGCCGATTAAGTGGACATCGACATCCCAAAATTCCTACGTGGTAGGTACCCACGAATGTTGACGAATCATTCCGTACATCAAAACTCAGAATTACATTGAATGCCCATAATCGAGGCGTAATATTAAATTGGTAGCTGAAATTGTAACACGATGTATTTTTAATACAGGATTCAAAAATAAAAGTCAAGAGAGCCTGGCACAATCACTCCACGATTTCGCCTGGCTGAGTGGCCTCTTCCGCGACCAAAGCTTGGAGGTCGCACGAAGGTTGACGAAGACACGTCAAGAAACAGCAACTTCTTGCCATAATGAACAAATCGACAAATGCATAGCAATAAACGTGTCATGGAGATTTCTACCGTTCTTTCTAAATACAGCATGGAATTAATTAAAACAGTAAAATAAATCATTACTTTTGAGCGAAGCAACGACGTAGCTTCGAAAGGTGCGGAAAGCCATGACGACTCAGGCAAGGAAAGACCACTCCGACGAGGAAAATGGTCAATTAGTTTTACAATGCGAGCTTTTCCGAGCTCGTCGAGACCTTTCGACGCTAAGTCCAAACTTCCGCGTTACATTTGGTACCGGAGCTAGAACGACCGGTGACCTCACCGCTCGTCCTCATCCGTCCGTGCACGGGGAGAAGTGTGCCCATCGACGAGTGACGGACGCACTTCGCAGTTGCACTGGCGGAACGCTACCTGCCCCATTACCCCACACCCACCACTCGTTCACTTTCACCCCTCCAACCTTGGAAGCCTACTTCGCCCCAACTACACCCCCCCCAAAACCTCTCTCTCTCTCCCCCCTCTCATCCTCACCTCGTCCAACCGTGAAGTTGTGCCACTATCCATTTTGCCGTGAGGAGAGACCGACGGGAGGAGGCAAACCGAAGCAAGGGGTTGCTGGACCAGTTGCTTGCGTGGCCGGGAGCTACTACAACAGCAACGGAGGCAATCAAGGGCGAATTGGGTGTGATGAAGCTTCCAAGACTAAATTCTTTTTTTTTCTATACGGCCACAGAGATTTCCGAGTCAATCCCGGGTTCCTGGGTGGAGAGGACAAGGGAGGAGCCATATCTTGGCCTCTGGACCTCCAAATTTCAAGCTGTTTTTTGTTGAGCTCAGAAAAACATTGTCTATTTTGTTTTATGACTTAGAGGCTGTCCTTGTGCCATTTGGCCGTGGCTATTCTATTTCTCAAGGGATTCTCGCTCTTTTTTGGATTCCAAGAGTTTTGACATCCTACTTTCAGAAATTTAGTGCTGCATCCTGCAAACAAATGGTGAAGGAGGAATTCTCAAAAGCCACCTCGGTCCGCCTCTAACGAGGTGAAGGAGGGCATGCTTTAGGAGCCTTGGCCCATTGCTCAAGAGCGTGAAGGAGGAAACCTCCCAAGCTACCTCGGTCCACCTCGAGACAAAGGAGGACAGGCTTTGAGAACGTCACCCCTCTCAAAAAGGGTTTTATGTGCGGCACACCTTGACTACTAGTGTGTCCTCCACTATTTCAAAAAGCAAATCACAAAGGAAAGAGGTTGGAAGGAGGGTGACCCGTAGCGAGGCCTTGCGAAAGCAATGACGGGCCTCGGAACTAGACTTTGTGTCGTCATGGGCCGTCCTCCAATTGTCAACCCACGCCGCTCGAATGAGCAAACACCCCTGGGGTCCAAGGAGCGTCACGGGACGTTGGCACCGGTGAGCCACCTCGCCAAGCCACGTCGAGAGCTAGTGGCAAAAGGGGGAAGGTCTCGATCGGCGTCGCCAAGAGACAAGATGCCAAAGGTTCCTAACAACGAGCAACAGAGCAAATGTGCCCATGCAGTCAAACCACAAGGCGATGGGCAACCTCGCAAGTTGATCATTGAGCTCAACTTTGGCCACGATGCTCACCCGACTCCGGCCAACGAATGTTCAAAGGTTCTTGAAGAGGGTGGCCAATGTCGTCAACTCCAAGGAGGTCATCGACGGTGGCGAACATGGGGACGAGTCCCTGGATGAGCCGGTGAATCAGGTGGTCATTGAGGCCGAGGAAGACATAGATGAAGAAGCAGAGACCGACGATGCCGCCAACAAAGGCAGTGAGGCCGCAAAGTTCGTATCGATGGAAACGGCCGAGGAGACAGATGTGGAGTGAGTATCTCAATATGCTGATGTAGGCGATCGTGCCACCTCCCGTGTTGAGGGTGAGAGAGGCCAGCGGGCAAACCCTCCAAGTGTCTTGCTGGCAGAACGTGCACTTAGCAGTGCTACGCGCCGCCTCAACGTCGAAGGCCAACTCGACAAACTTCGCACATGCCTCTCATCAGAAGACATGGACCTCGCCATGTCCATCGTGGGCGCGTTGGCATACGATGGTGACATTGTGCATGCCAACCTTCGTGAACGAGTGTTCACAATGCAATGATTCAATGAGAAACTTTATGAAGAAAACGCTAATATGGTCCGCGAGCTGGCAGCTGTTGAGCACAAGGCGAAGTTGACGAAGCAGGCACTTGCGACCCTTCTTGCAAAGGAAACCGCGAACCAGCAGGTGGTACTAAATGCGGCCGTGGGAGTGGCACGTCATGCAGCCAAAGATGAGGTGGGGTAGATCTTCGAATGTCGTGAGCGTGCAAGCATTGAGAATATGTGCAGAGCTACTCAAAACGTGCTTCATGCTCCGGTCGGTGGATCGGCCCCACGGGCACAAGCTGATGAACCACGGATGAGGGCCGCAGCTGCGGCCCTCATCCTCCCCCATCCGCTGGACTCCGCCAGCTGATTGGCTCGAGCCCAGCGGATGGGGGCGACTGGCGACTACGTGGTGCTGGAGCCGGTGGATCGCTGCGATGGATCGGGAGATGTCAACACGTTCCTGAAAATTCTTGAGCGCTACCTACGCCTTGCCCAGGTCGACAAGGAGGACTGGGGCGCTCAAGGGATACTCTCCCTCAAGTCTCAACCCTTTCAGAAGCTGATAGAGCTTTGCGAGGAGAAGCAGCTACAATCCGACCCGAGTTGGGAGGCGTACTACGCACTCATGCACGAGCTCTTCTCTAAACCTGCTGACTCTCGGAAGGCGAAGAAAGGATTAGAAGCTTACATGTAAGGGGGCATGTATTTGCAGAAGTATGCGAGTACATTTCTCAAGACAATAAAGAAGGTGGACAAGCGTCACCTGACTGAACAAGCCAAGATCGACCATTTTCTGACTGGCTTAGCCAGCCCACAGCTTCGGATTTTCTGCCTCCAGGATGACGGAAAGGAGTGAGAGAGTCTGTGCGCTCTTATGACACGCGTTTGCAAGGTCTACAAGATGAAATCTGGCCTTTGGGATTGCGATGTGCGCGAGAGCCGTACTTCACGTGAGACACCAGTTCCAACAGGCGGTGCCGCAAAGCGCTCTGTAGACGCCACATTAGAGCCTCCAAAGAAGTCCCGTCATCATGATGGACAGAACACAACCTGCAGCACTGTCACCTGCAGGATTTGCAACAAGGCTGGACACATCATACGCAACTTTTGTCAAAGCGAACAGCAATCAAAACAACAACAGGGACAGCAGCACTCCCAGTAGTACCACGGGCCTGGTTGGCGCCATGGCGGTGGCCAGCATCGTCCGAATGGCGGAGGTCGGAACCGCTTCTATGGTGGTGGCCAGTAGCAAGGTGGACAGTGCCAGGGCTATGGCAATGCCCCAGGAGGCCAGGGATGCCCTCAAGGGGGCCAACGCAAGGACAAGGTCTTTGCATCTCTGCAACGCCCTGGTGTACACGGTGGTCAGCGTGGACACGGACGTCCTCGTGACGAGGATCACGATTTTGAGGGAGGAGCAGCAGGTTGCGCTCGCCGCCCCCAACATGACCATGAGCAGGATATCCAAGACCCCCTGTAGCCATGAGTGGACTGTTATCTGGGGTTGCCATGATTCATGGAGAGGACGAGGGTAGAAAATTCTTATTTTATGAGGATGATCTCAAATCCTTTGAGTTTCTTTAAGCATAATGTTTCTCAACAATCTATGCACCATTCAAGAATCCTGAGTCCCTTTTCCATGATCGCTCATGTCCACTTGTTTATGCAACCAAGGAAAACCTAGAAAACCGTACATGTTTGGTTGTTGCTACAAAGAAAACTTGGCTCTCTGTCTTAGAAGCTGCACATGAGGCTCACACAAGAAATTCTCTAACATCAATCACGGTGGTTGTACCTGTCGGTCCAGCGACAAACATGTCTGCCTTCAAGGGATGGAAGCTTTTGGCCTCGTTCACAGAAGGACACCGCATGTGGGAACAGAAGGATGGTATGATGGAGCTACAAAAAAGCACTCATGCCTTTCGTATTTACAGCTTGGAGGGCAAGCCCCCATCGAGTCTTTTCCTACGCAAGTCTGAGGCAAGCATGACCACGCAGTTTGATGGCAAGCTAACAGGTGGACAGCACCTATCCTAGCTAATACCGGAGAAGATGACTCCTTTGTGAGTGGAGCATTTGTGTACACGTGGCAGTTGAAGTACTCTCCTCGTACATGCACGGTGATTGTCGGTGATGATAGAGAGGTGCCAGTGATTGGTAAGTGTACAACACGACTCGTGTTTCCCGACTTCACAACCACTGTTCGCCTAATGGTGTCAGACCTCATGGACCCCTTCGATGTTGTGCTAGGGGATCCATGGCTGGTGAGCCACAAAGCACTTATGTGCTTCACCTTGAAGACGTTACGAATCTGTAGTGGACGACGGACTATCACTTCGTCTCCAATCCCCTAGATTCAGCTTCCTGAAGCCCTATCCCAAGCCAACCTCACAGTACTCCAAGTGAAAGGACGGTTGAGGCAGGGCTGTCGGTGTTTCCTTACATCCCTAAATAAACTCGATAATGAGGTGGAGAGTGACGTACCCTCAGGCGTTGCCAAAATCCTCTTTGTGTTCTCAGATATGTTTGAACCTCCACCGGATGGATTGCCACCCAGGCGGCGGTCGATCACACCATCCCGTTGGAACAAGGGGCCGTGCCTCCCTTTCGATCGGTGTACCATTTAAGTCAGACAGAAAGACAAGAATGTGAAACACAAATCAAGGAATACCTCACAAAAATAGGTCCCCAAATTCGTCCTCATCCGGGGCCCCCATCCTGTTCGTGAATAAAAAAGATAGAGATTCAAGGATGTGTGTAGACCACCGAGCACTGAACAAACCCACTGTAAAAAACCGATACCCGCTCCCGCGCATCAAGGACTTATTTGACCAGCTTCAAGGAGCGAACGTCTTCACGTCTCTGGATCTATCGCAGGGCTACGATCACATCCGGATCACGGAGAAGGATGTACCCAAAAAAGTATTCATAACTCATCTCGGATACTACCAGTTTTGGGTCCTCTGCTTTGGACTGACGAATGCGCCTGCAACGTTCCAAGCAGTGATGAACAACATCTTCCAGGAACATCTCGGCAAGTCGGTGCTGGTGTATCTTGACGACATCCTTTTCTCTAAGAACAACAAAGAACACGAGTGACACCTCAGAATGGTGCTTGAGATTCTTCGCAAGAACTGCTTTTTTGCCAAGAGAAGTCAGTGCAAGTTTGCGCAGCCAGAGTTGGAGTATCTTGACCACATCATTAGTGGCAAGGGGGTCCGGGTGGACCCTCGTAAGGTGCAGGTCATGAAAGAATGACCTCAACCCAAGAACGTTGGTCAGCTTCGCTCTTTCCTTGGACTCGCAAACTACTTCCTACGGTTTATGAGAGGCTACTCCATGTTGGTGAGCCCTCTCACCGCTCTGACTCGGAAGGCGAGCAAAATGCACTGAGGCTTTTGAGGCTGTGAAGACGATGCTGATCTTGACACCGGTACTTGCACTCCCGGATCCAAAAAATCTGTGGGAGGTACGCTGTGATGCATCGGTTACAGGGATGGGAGCCGTGCTCATGCAAGACGGCCACCCTGTTGCCTACAAGAGCCGCAAGCTTTTAGATGCAGAGACCAGGTACACCACTAGGGATCAGGAACTGCTGGCAGTCGTGCATGCTTTCAAAGTATGGTACTGCTATCTTGAAGGTGCCGAGGGACAAATCACGGTGGTTACAGACCACAATCCTCTCATGTACTTCCAGACACAACCAAACCTTTCACGGTGACAAGCGCAGTGAAGTGAATACTTGAGTTGCTTCACATTCACCTGGAAGTACAAACCAGGACGGGCTAACGTGGCAGACCCATTGAGCCAAAACTTAACACACATGAGTCTCATGTTGAGCAATAATGAGATCATAAACCGCTACTTTGCCGCCGTTGTGGCGGAGATAACATTACACACAAACCCATTCCGTCTACTCCTACGACCATTAGTCAGTGTGACCACTTTCAAAGATTGGATTCGGATGGGCTACACTATGGATCCTTGGTTCGGTAAGCCAAAGAATATTGCACGCCATGGCCTCGTGGAGGCTGCCGGGTTGTACTGACATGGCGAGCAGGTGGTGGTCCCCGATGTCAATAACTTACAACAACAAATCATGTTTGAGTTTCATAATCCTCCTTCCTCATGTCACATCGGATCGAAAAGGACTGGACATGCTCTGGCTCAGCACTACTGGTGGCCAAGGTGGAGCAGTGACGTCAAGAAGTACTACATGGTGTGTGATCTGTGCCTTCATAACAAGACTTCGAACAAGGCACTTGTAGGGCTCCTCTAGCCTCTACGAATTCTTGACAACCCATGGGAGTCGGTAGCCATGGATTTTATCATGGGACATCCAGAGACCAAGAAAGGCCACGATGCCATCTTGGTCGTTGTGGACAAGGGAACAGGAATGGCCTACTTCATCCCCACAACAACTCGCGTCACAGTGCAAGAGACTCCGAAGCTTTTCTATGAAGGTGTCATCAAGTACCACGGCTTACCCATCCGTATCATCTCCGACCGCGATCCACGCTTCGCCAGCAGGTTTTAGCTTGCATTGCAAGAATGGTTTGGAACACGACAAAGCATGTCCTCGGCATTTCATCCCCAAACGGATGGGCAAACATAGCGCATAAATTACACACTCGAGTAGATGCTCCGCATGTACATCGACCCAACAATGGAGGACTGGGATGACTATTTGGCCCCAGCCGAGTTTGACGTGAACAATTTGGTCAATGAGTCGACTAGTTTTACCCCATTCTTCCTCAATCACGGTCGACATCCGGCGGTACCCGCTTCAAAGGTGAAGTGCAGGGGCGGTGGTGATCAGGTACCCTTCGCCTAAGCCTTTGTCGAACTCACGGATGTCCTCTAACGGGACGCCAAGGCTCACCTACATGCTGCTCGACAGTGCCAGAAGGCCTATGCCGACCACAAACATCGTAAGTTATCATTTATCCCTGGGGATCGTGTACTACTGAGCACACAGAATTTGCGATTAAAAACACCGGGTGCACAGAAGATGCTAACGAAGTGGCTTGGTCCCTTCACAATGACTAGAAAAATCGGAGAAGTGGCTTACTGATTGGCCCTTCCACCAGTCATGCACATCCATGATACCTTTCATGTGAGCCTCCTTGCACCCTACACTGCAGAGGGCTCCGTTCAGCCACCACCTCTTACAGTCATTACCGCGAAAGGCCAGTGTGAGGTGCACCGCATCCTCCAATACCGTGAACGCAATTTACATGCACGAGTGGTTAAGGAGTACATCATCCACTAGGCCGGTTGTGGACTCGACCACAATACTTGGAAGCCAGAATCGCGAGTGCCACCTACAGCAATTGTTGAGTATTGGGAGGAACTGGCTGCACGTTGAAACCAACGTGCCCTTTGGGGTACCACCCCGGCACGAACCCCCTTGAGAGGATAACGGCACATGCCCTTAGGCTCATTAATGGCTCACTCTGGGTAGCTTGTCACGAGGACGCCTGGGCACCTATCGCAGGGACGCTTCTCGTAAAGGGGGAGGAAGCGTGACCATCATGTTTTCGCTTGGAAGGCTAAACTACCTGTTAATGTTATTGTGCCAAATCCTGATGTTATTCTCTCCATTCACTGGCGCTGTCACCACGATGATGAAGGGTCGTCTCTAACTCCATCACAAAAGTGCACAACGAACCGAGGGCGGTTCATAGCTAAAGGGGGAGGAATAAAACATGATACATTTGTAACAAAAGATATAAAAATTAAAGGCAAGATAGCCTGGCGCAATCACTACATGATTTTGCCAGGCTGGGTGACCTATCCCGCGACCAAAGCTTGGAGGTCATGCAATACTTGACGAAAATGCGTCAAAAAACATCAACTTCTTGCCATAATGAACAAATCGACAACTGCATAGTAATAAACACGTCATGGAGATTTCCACCGTTCTTTCTAAACACAGTATGGAAATAATTAAAACAGTAAGCAAAGCAACGACGTAGCTTCGAAAGGCGCGGCAAGCCATGATCAACTCGGGAAAGGAAAGACCACTCCGACAAGGAGGATGGTTATTTAGTTTAACAATGCGAACTTTTCATAGCTCACCGAGACCTTTTGACGCTAAGTCCCAACTTTTGCCTTACAGAAGTCACGCTTCAGCTGAAAGGGAATGCCATCGACGGGTGACGAGAGCCTATCACAGCCAATGGTTTACCCGACCATTTGTAAAGAAAAAATGACAATCCAAGTCGTCACTTTGCGTCGCAAGTCTCCATCAATGGGTTGTGATGCGACTACGCAAGTGCGGCATGGCCATCAAGCAAAATCGGGACGTCAATCACTGAGTTTTTTGGAGAACAAACCGCGCGACTTCCAACCAGCCCAATCGGATTTGCCGCTGATTCAAAATTGTGACCTTGAAGGCAGGGAATCAAACAGAATCATAAAAGGC
Organism: Penium margaritaceum; assembly: GCA_023375785.1. Classification (NCBI taxonomy): domain Eukaryota; kingdom Viridiplantae; phylum Streptophyta; class Zygnematophyceae; order Desmidiales; family Peniaceae; genus Penium; species Penium margaritaceum. The sequence continues at coordinate 84,535 of SZWC01006762.1, read as the reverse complement.
CAGTAAATCGAGCAGCACCTGGTTGAAATCCTAGAATCAGAAGTAGTAACAGGGCGTCGGTTCCTCGCCCACATCGCCATCGCCCTTGCCTTGCTGTCTCTGTCCACTATCTTGGATTGCAAAGCACACACTAGTGTTCGTTTGGCTGAGGTGGTGGATGTGTCGGTTGGCTCGGTGCTTAGGAGGGGGGAGAACCTCAATGATGCGAGGTTCTCCCTCCTCATCACAAAAGCCGCTCGCCCGTTGATACCTTTTTTGGGTTACATAGTAACTTATTACAATCGGTTCGTGGCCAAAAGATGCTACAAGAAAATCATGACTGGTGGATCGGTCATTTTTCTGACATATCCACCAATCAAGGTGCAAATATTTGTCGCACTGTAGGGCCCCACGTCAGGGTCGGACTAGGAGAAAAAGTCAAGGACATCAACCTAGACGTCTGGACAGACCCCGGATAGTACGAAATGACCAGTCCGACGCCAGGACAAAAGGGTGAGGACTGTACATAGGGTCGCTTCTCCTTGGCCTCCGGCTAATTCCCCGATCGCCCCTATTTTCGGCCGACCATGTTTGAGACGCCCCCCTTCTGAGATCAAATAGCTAGGTCACCCCCATTCAAAAAACTTCTGGCTTGTTCGACCCCACTTTTTTAATAGCTTCCTGAATCGCCCCCAATCTGAGAATTATGGCTACGTTGCTCCTATTACTTGAACAAAATCTAGAGGCTTTCGGTCTACGGACGACGACATCGGCAGAGGCCTGAGAGAACGTCATCGTTCGGCATCACCAAACGAACGCGACGCCCCCCCTCCCCACCCCCACCCAACAAACGAGGCATAATCGTTCGTACGTGCCTCCCCCCCCACCTCACCCCCTATCCCCCCACCCAGCGCCCCCCGTCGCCCCGACACAACCAGACCCTGCAAAGACGTGCAAGACGCGAAACCGCTATGAGGAGTAAGCATGAACTGTCCCTTTCATGCAACGTATGACTAGTATAGCACTGAAACATACAAAAGTGCATCAATACCTGTGTAAATACATATGCATACGCGTATACATATACATAAAGACATGCATATACGTGATACCTGGCACATATAAATCTACATATACATATGCATATGGATGTACAATTACATGTACATACACATATACATATACATATACATATACATATACATATACATATACATATACATATACATATACATATACATATACATATACATATACATATACATATACATATACATATACATATACATATACATATACATATACATATACATATACATATACATATACATATACATATACATATACATATACATACATACACATATACATATACATATACATATACATATACATATACATATGTATAAACATGTACATGTTTAGAGTGAAGTGATTAGTGCGCTAGTGCTAAGCTCTGATATGGTGAAGACAGTAGTGCGTTCTGAGCACTGTATGAAAAGTTACGGATTTTATGGTGGATTCCCGGGTCCACGTCCAATGGGAATTTTCTTCCGTACAGGCAAGACAGATTCTTGCATCCAACCCTCGAGTGGCCTAAAGGGCATGAAACGTACTATACTTTACTGGCATGCGCAAGAGGCTCGCGCATGCCCCTAAGGTTGCTTTAGGAAGAGGAGAGCTACTTGCTGCATACTACTGCATAACCACCCCGGTCATGGAGTCCTGTAGTTGACTGGGCAAGCATCATGCACCCTGATCATGAGGCTTCCACTACATCAGTAGCCTCATACATGCAGCCAAGGCCACTTCTACCAAAATGGGCCAATCCGGTGCGAGCTTCAGGTGGATCCTGATCAACGGGCCTTATGCGGCACCATGGCGAGATCAACGATCATCATGGGAAGGCGTGATGAACAAGCAACCTTCAGGTGAAGCTTCACCTGAAGAGCTGATGAAGCTTTATAAAGGAGAAAGCTTCCCTCTAGAGTAGCACAGGTATAAGAAAGAGCCCAGGAGTGAAGGAATCTTCAATTGGATGGAAGCTTCTCCAGAGTAAGGCAGAGGTGGCAGAAGATCTGAACAACCTGAAGGAAGCTTCTCGTTCAGGTGGTCAACTTGCCAGGACCTCAAGTGTAAAAGGCGGAGGTCTTGCCACTTCTAAGTATCCCAGCATTGTCAGTATCATCACTCCAACACCACGTGCAAGGCTCCATGCCTTAGCACCAGAGCACCTTCAACAACGATGTTGCTCGAGTTTCTCCCAAGACCCCTGTAAGCCTGGCACTTGCGTGCCAGCCTGGGTGGAGGACGATGCTGGTGATCCCTCCAGGATCCCCGTAAGCCTGGTTAGCTCTACCGGCCTCGGAGGGGGTCAATCCCTCCAAGACCCCTCTAAGCCTGGCAAGGCTTGCCAGCCTGGGAGGAGGACGCCCTGACATCTTGAAGGCCGTTCATTGTTGCGACGGTGCTTGTGCCGAGACCCTTGCTCAGACGGCCTTGACAGCCTCGCAAGGCGTTGCGCCCCAGTTTACGGCCAGGAGTTATGTCAGAGCACACTGCTGAGCTGTTTGCATAGCTGTTGTTCCTTGTACAATACTTGTACTTTTAACAAGATTCAACTCCATAATTCTTGCTTCCGCTAGTTTCTCAACATAGTTGTACAAGGCATGATTGCTGGGCATAAACGATCCTACGGCAGTAGGGGACCTCCTTGCTGCATCGGAGCACGCGGTGGCTTTGTTGTTGCAAGCTCACAAAAACCAACATGGTATCAGAGCAGTAGGTTCTTTGTCCAGCCAGTGCTCTTGTAGCAACAGCGGCAGTTACAGCAGCAGCAATGTGGATTGGTGAAGCAGTCCTTCACCATCCCTGTACAAGCTTGAGGAGGATCGACGTTTGCCTTCTCCTAAGCATGCAACAAGGCCGACCTTTGTGCGGTTTGGCTTGCACAAGACGGAGAGCATACCATGTTCAACATGGTATGAGAGCAGTCGGTGGTGCTCTCAACAAGTGCAGCAGCAAGAGGAGCAACAGTCTGCTTATGTTCTGGAGATGTTCTCTACCAAATTTGTTTAGGCGCTCAGCAAGAGGTGGAGTTGACGCCACTTTGGAGAGGCGCATGGTCGGCGTTCCACCTATGCAGCAAGGAAGGAGAACATGGAAGAGGAGAACGCTTGGTCAGCTTCTCCTGTATAATCAGTTTTGCGTGCGTTGCTAGGGCCAAGAGGAGACGTGCCATGTCGCAGACCACGCACAACGCCAAGCGACAAATGCACAACGCTTTGCTGATGAGGCGCAACGTAAGGCACAACAAGAAGCCGCAGTACGTGAAGCTGTGGAGCAAGAGAGGGAGGTGCTGAGGCAGCAGATTGCCGCTCAAGAGCTCCTACGTCAACAGGATTAGCTTACCCATGCAGCTCAAGCATCGTGGACAGATAAGCTACAACAGTCACATGCGACTCAAGCAGCCTAAATCACACAACTTCAATAGCAGTTGGCATGGGCTCAGCAACAACAGCTTCAACAGTAGCAGCTTCAGCAATAGCAGCAACAACAGCAGCAGATGTAGTGGCAACATGGTTCACAAGGATCATCTGCAAATCTGCCTCAAGCAAGCCCTTCCCCAGTCGTGCAACCAGCCATGTCTCCACTGATGCAATCGTTTGCACCACCTTAAGGAGGCGTGCCACCAACATTTGTGGCTGAGCGGCTACTACCTGCCCAGATCGTTCCACCCATGGCACAAGCTCAGCGTGTGCTCCAAGCACCAGTGCTGTATGCTTTCGCGACACAAGAAGGACCCATACCTGCTGGAGGAGCGATCCCACCGCTTCTTGCAACTTCTGAGGAGATGAAGTGCTCCAGCTTGGGTCGGAGACATCATGTGTCTCCTTCCGAGAGGTGCGGTGAAGACGTCGAAGGCGCGGTCCACCTGCACAACTCTTCTAAGAGAAGAGCAAGATGGAGAGGGAGAGATACGGTGCCTGTGCTGCACAATCTCATCATCCATTCGTGCCTCTAAATCTGCCCATGAGCTTGAAATACAGCTTCCATGTGGCACATCCAATGCTAGGAGCTGAAGAGCCGAGGCGTTTGGCGAAAGAAGCGTTGCACACGCTTGCGCATGTGAAGTAGATGAATGTGCGACAGAAGACTTGTGGCAACAGTTGTTCAATTGTTCAGTTCTCTTTTGGAAGGGGAAATGGCAGCAAAATGAAGCTTGGATGTTAGAGCTTCAATAACAGTTATACCAGTGGAGGAGATGTAGTAGAAAGTCCACCTCTCGTTGTTGTAGCAGCCACCAACAATTGTGCAATCGCCACAATCAGGAGTGGCATTGATTATGCCACCAACGGTCACACTAGCACTGGTGCTATCACAAGCATGTACATACACTTACACGATGCAGTTGTTGAATGCACAACCATCAAGTGCTTTGATGACACGCGGAGCAGGACCACTTGATACTGTTTCTCAAATGACACAAGGAGAAAGTGCTTGCACACATGGAAGCACGGTGACTCAGTAGCAGATTAGTGCACATAAGTTCCTTTGCCAACAGGAGCAAGAGATGTGTGAAACTGCATTTGCACGCATCTCTAAGATGCATCCATGGGTGGCTCGACCGCAGCAGCTGTACAATCACATGTGCCAAAGGGAGCCATACCGAAGAGCGCAAGCACCATTGCTGTCGAAACTCACATCTGGTCCTTCATCGTCATAGCTTGTCATGACTCGAGCGATGCCATCAGCCGCATCTACACTTGGAGGCGTGCAAAACAAGAAATGGTGGCCAATGCAACACCGGACGAGGCAGTGGGACAATGGCTGGAACTTACAGCTCCGCAAGCAAAGCCTTTGGCTTGTCCAGCATTCGTGGACACAACGAAGTGTCAATGTTTGACACAAGCACTTGGCCAAGACCAACGTTGCTTTTCCCCATCACGCGAGGAAAGCACATCAGTAACTTCAAAAGTTGCAGCCACGGCAATCAGCAAATTGGCAACGGATCAACGGGAATGGATGGATCGTACATTTGCCAAGCTCTAAACTTGAGCAAGGCAAAAGCAACAAGCTGCCCTAGGGTATCCGGACAAAGCTCCCTGAGAAAAGAAACCATGCAAATCATGCCATTTTCTACAGCACTGAGAACGAGCTACAAGGAGCAGCATTGCAACGTGAAGAGTATCACAGCTCTCAACGATTCGGCATGTCATCTGTGGAAGAGGCGGCAAGGTGGAAGCAACAAATCAGCTCACCACCACCGACCAACAAGTTAGCGGCACCAATACAACGGCAACATGGCTGAGTGTTTCAACAACAACTTGGCTTGTCTGTTGCGCATCTCCAGTGCCCACCTTGTAGCGCGCATTGGGCAGCAGAGGAAGCGGAGGAAGAAGAGGAAGAAAAAAGGAAGGGACTAAAAAGAGGTCCTCAAAGAGGTGGCTGCGACAACGGCTTAGAAGCCAGCAGTTGCACTCAATAGCCGATGCTACCAGTCAATGGCATTTGGACGCATGCAATGTCCAAGAGGAGTGAAAGGTTCTCTACGGACCTTGAAGTGACCTTTGCAAAGGAGCAAAGCTACACAAGAAAAAAAATCATGTCGTGTCGGCAGGTGGTTGTACTAAGCCAACCTCATGGAGGTGGCATGTGTGATGGAGCTATGCTCCAAGAACTACGTTCCTGCCATATTGGTAGGTGGTGGTAGTAAGCCCACCTCATCCTGGGTGGCATGCAAGTTGGAGTCACTCTATGGTTGCGATAAGCCCACCTCATGGAGGTGGCATGCACGACGGAGAAGCATTCCACAGAAAGGGAGCCGGTGGAGAATGACACACTCGGATCGATCGTGTGGTAGCAGATGTGCGAGGCCTTGAGCGCCACCGTAACGATCCAAACTCTCACTAATGAGGGGGAGGAGGTCGGAGGGGGAGAGAATCTCCACAATCACAAGAAATATCTGGATTCGCATTCAAGGGATGTTTTTATCCTCCCACAAATTCATCAACCAACATCACCCATTACAGCTGAGAGGGGGAGAATGGGAGAGAAGCAAAAGTAGCTGCAATTTTCTCCTAGATTTGGATATCGACCATTGTCTACGGAGGCAGAGTCCATTGTTGCAACTCCTGACACGCGGCTGGCAGCAGCACATGTTGCTGCAAAATTTAAAGCAGCTCTCGCCGAGCCTTTTTTTGCAATATTGGCCTGACAACTTGCGATGACACAAGGTGATGACATCATCGACAGGAGCAGCTACTATTTTTCTCGTCCATGTGCACAAGTGGCGCTCGCAGTGCACACTTGGAGCGGAGCAACAGAAAACAAGAAGAAATAACGGTGGTTGACACAACTTCTCGTGGATCGGCCAGCATTGAATGCGACCACCGCACTACGATCGCGGAACGCCGTCGGAGCTGGCAAGCCAGTGCGGCGGGTCAGCGAGCCAAGATGGCGGGAAAGAAAATAGAGGAAGGCTGCTCCATCGACAATGGCAGCAGAGATTCGTTCTGTAATTTTGATGAAGCAAGTGGTAGCAGTTACAGCTTTGAATATATGTAAAAACTTTCGTCGCAGCTGTTTCTTATGAAAGTGGAACTAACCACTTTTGCACCGATATGTGCCGCAGCTTTGTGATGACGTCTGCAATGTCACCGACATCGGCAAGCGCAAAGAGCTGAAGCTATTGTGCGCAAGTGGCGACTTCGAAACGGTTTTAAAAAAAATAAATTAGCAAGAGGATGGGACCGCTTGCTCTTGCGAGCAAAACCCCCCCGGAGCAGCGGCTGGCTGGCAGCAAAGCGAGGGGGAGGGGAGAGGTCCAAAGTTGACCACGCACGCGCTCGATTGAAGGCTTGCAATGCCTGTCGCGACTACAGCCTCTATCGCATCAAGGCCCCGTGCGGCGACAGGAGGCCCTACTGCTCAAAGGCCCGACCGTGACGGCAGGGCCATGTCGCGAAGTCCCCTTTACCGCCGGCAGGGAAGCGAGGGGAGGGCCATGCTGTCACCATGGTAGGTGGGCCCACGTGCAGCCGGGCGACGAAAGAAAACAAAAAAAAACAGAGGTAGCTACTGGCGCTCCTCTTCGCGCAGGCTGTCCCCTCGCCACGGGGATCTGACAAGGAGGACCAACCCGTCGGCAAAAAAAAAATTTTAAGGCGGATGAGGAGCGAGCAAGCTTCGGGATCGCCGGGAGAAAGCAGCAAAACGGCCCGGGAGCCCTCAACCATAGGTAGACTTGACCAAGAATCGATGCCAGAGGCGAGGACGCCATGGAAACAACAGACTGCTGCGGATACAGCAGAGTGACGCGGCGGAACAGCCAAGATGGCTGTCTCAGAGGGGCAGAAATGCCTCCTCGCGAAAGTATGCCTCAAAATCGATCAAGAAATTGGTCTGGAAGGACTGGAAGCTATAGAGGAGAGCCCCAGCCATGGCTAGAAGCGACAGCAGCAGTTGGACCGCCAGAGTAGAGGAGCAAAGTGCAGTAGAGGGACAGCTAGCTAACATGACAGGAGGAGCAGTCTCAGGAGTTGAGTTTGCAACTGAAGGTAGTGGGTTTTTATACTCCCAAATCGGCACTCATCACATTGGCGGTCCCAGCAGCGGTCCCAATACATGGTCCCATAGGTGGTCCCGCCATGCAATCGCCGCCTCACCTGACATATCTTTGACCTCGTGCATGTGGGGCAAGGTGCATGTAACCGTAGACTTGCTTCGCCCACAAGGAACCAAGAAAACCATAAGGGGGAGGTGACACCAACCTCACCCAAACCTTTTTTAGAGTCACCCATGTGCTCCAAACCCAAAAACGGCTCTCGCGAGTCCTGGAAGTGCCAGAATTGAGCCAAAAGAGGTGGTGCTCGAATTTTTTGAGCTAAAGAGTCACCCGAAAACAATCCTAACGGAGTGCCTACACCCAAGTGGAGCCAAAAAGACCGACGGAATTTTCAAACAAATTCAACAGCCTCATTCCTTTTTTTGGAGTGGAGCATCCGACATTTGATCTTCAACATTTCGGGATTTTTTTTACCATTGACCGAGGCCACGAGTCGGCTCCATTTTCAAGGGCACCCCGAGGCAGAGTGAGTCAAGCAGTTTTTCCAGAGCACGCAAGTGAGACACTTTTTCGAATCACCAGCGCACGAATCCAAGGGGGAATGTTGAGTGAAGCGATTATTGCGCTGGTGCTAAGCTCCGATATGGTGAAGGCGGTACTGCGTTCGGAGCACTATACGGAAAGTTACGGATTTTGCGGTGGATTCCTGGGTCCACGTCAAACATGAATTTTCTTCCGTACAGGCCAGACAGATTCTTGCATCCAACCCTGGAGTGGCCTAAAGGGCATGAAACGTACTATACGTTGCTGGCATGTGCAAGAGGCTCGCGCATGCCCCTAAGCTTGCTCCAGGAAGAGGAGAGCTACTTGCTGTATACTACTGCACAACCACCCTGGTCAGGGAGTCGTATAGTTGACTGGGCAAGCATCATGCACCCTGAACATGAGGCTTCCACTACATCAGCAGCCTCATGCATGGAGCCAAGGCCCCTTCTATCAACATGGGCCAATCTGGTGCAAGCTTCACGTGGATCCTGATAAACGGGCCTGATGCGGCAGCATGGCGAGATCAACGATCATTATAGGAAGGCCTGATGAACAAGCAACCTTCAGGTGAAGCTTCACCTGAAGACTTGATGAAGCTTCTTAAAGGAGGAAGCTTCCCTCTAGAGCAGCACAGGTATCAGTAAGAGCCCAGGACTGAATGAAGCTTCAATTGGATGGAAGCTTCTCCAGAGTAAGGCAGAGGTGGCAGCAGACCTGAACAACCTGAAGGAAGCTTCTCGTTCAGGTGGTCAACTTGCCAGGACCTCAAGTGTAAAAGGCAGAGGTCCTGCCACTTCTCAGTATCCCAGCATTGCCAGTATCATCATTCCAACACCACGTGCAAGGCTCCATGCCTTAGCACCAGAGCACCTTCAACAACGATGCTGCTCGAGTTTCTCCCAAGACCCCTGTAAGCCTGGCACTTGCGTGCCAGCCTGGGTGGAGGACGATGCTGGTGATCCCTCCAGGATCCCCGTAAGCCTGGTTAGCTCTACCGGCCTCGGAGGAGGTCAATCCCTCTTAGACCCCTCTAAGCCTGGCAAGGCCTGCCAGCCTGGGAGGAGGACGCCCTGACATCCTGAAGGCCGTTCACTGTTGCGACGGTGCCTGTGCCGAGACCCTTGCTCAGACGGCCTTGACGGCCTCGCAAGGCGTTGCGCCCCAGTTTACGGCCAGGAGTTATGTCAGAGCACACTGCTGAGTTTTTTGCATAGCTGTTGTTCCTTGTACAATACTTGTACTTTTAACAAGATTCAACTCCATAATTCTTGCTTTCGCTAGTTTCTCAACAGAGTTGTACAAGGCATGATTGTTGGGCATAAACGATCCTACGGCAGTATGGGACCCCCTTGCTGCATCAGAGCACGCGGTGGCTTTGTTGTTGCAAGCTCACAAAAACCAACATGGTATCAGAGCAGTAGGTTCTTTATCCAGCCAGTGCTCTTGTAGCAGCAGCGGCAGTTACAGCAGCAGCAATGTGGATTGGTGAAGCAGTCCTTCACCATCCCTGTACAAGCTTGAGGACGAGCGACGTTTGCCTTTTCCTAAGCATTCAACAAGGTGGACCTTTGTGCGGTTTGGCTTGCACAAGACGGAGAGCATACCATGTTCAACATGGTATGAGAGCATTCGGTGGTCCTCTCAGCAAGTGCAGCAGTAAGAGGAGCAATAGACTGCTTATGTTCTGGAGATGTTCTCTACCAAATTTGTAGAGGCGCTCAGCAAGAGGTGGAGTTGACGCCACTTTGGAGAGGCGCATGGTGGGCGTTCCACCTATGCAGCAAGGAAGGAGAACATGGAAGAGGAGAACGCTTGGATAGCTTCTCCTGTATAATCAGTTTTGCGTGCGTTGCTAGGGCCAAGAGGAGACGTGCCATGTTGCAGACCACGCACAACGCCAAGCGACAAAGGCACAACGCTTGGCTGATGAGGCGCAACGTAAGGCACAACAAGAAACCGCAGTACGTCAAGTTGTGGAGCAAGAGAGGGAGGTGCTGAGGCAGCAGATTGCCGCTCAAGAGCTCCTACGTCAACAGGATCAGCTTACCCATGCAGCTCAAGCATCGTAGACAGAATAGCTACAACAGTCACATGCGACTCAAGGAGCCTAAATCGCACAACTTTAGTAGCAGCTGGCATGGGCTCAGCAACAACAGCTTCAACAGCAACAGCTTCAGCAACAGCAGCAACAACAGCAGCAGATGTAGTGGCAACATGGTTCACAAGGATCATCTGCACATCTGCTTCAAGCAAGCCCTTCCCCAGTCGTGCAACCAGCCATGTCTCCACTGATGCAATCATCTGCACCACCTTAAGGAGGCGTGCCACCAACATTTGTGGCTGAGCGGCCACTACCTGCCCAGATCGTTCCACCCATGGCACAAGCTCAGCGTGTGCTCCAAGCACCAGTGCTGTATGCTTTCGCGACACAAGAAGGACCCGTACCTGCTGGAGGAGGGATCCCACCGCTTCTTGCAACTTTTGAGGAGATGAAGTGCTCCAGCTTGGGTCGGACACATCATGTGTCTCCTTCCGAGAGGTGCAGTGAAGACGTCAAAGGCGACGGTCCACCTGCACAACTCTTCTAAGAGAAGAGCAAGATGGAGAGGGAGAGATACGGTGCCTGTGCTGCACAATCTCATCGTCCATCCGTGCCTCTAAATCTGCCCATGAGCTTGAAATACAGCTTCCATGTGGCACAGCCAACGCTAGGAGCTGAAGAGCCGAGGCGTTTGGCGGAAGAAGTGTTGCACACGCTTACGCATGTGAAGCAGATGAATGTGCGACGGAAGACTTGTGGCAACAGTTGTTCAATTGTTCAGTTCTCTTTTGGAAGGGGAAACGGCAGCAAAATGAAGCTTGGATGTTAGAGCTTCAGTAACAGCTATACCAGATGGAGGAGATGCAATAGAAACTCCACCTCTCCTTGCTGTAGCAGCCACCAACAACTTTGCAACTGCCACAATCAGGAGTGGCATTGGTTATGCCACCAACGGTCACGCTAACACTGGTGCTATCACAAGCATGTATGTGCACTGACATGATGCAATTGTTCAAGGCACAACCATCAAGTGCTTTGATGACACGCGGAGCAGGACCACTTGATACTGTTTCTCAAATGACACAAGGAGAAAGTGCTTGCACACATGGAAGCACGGTGACTCAGCAACAGATTAGTGCACATAAGTTCCTTTGCCAACAGGAGCAAGAGATATGTTCAACTGCATTTGCACGCATCTCTTAGATGCAACCATGAGTGGCTCGACCGCAGCAGTTGTACGATCACATGTGCCAAGGGGAGCCATACCGAAGAGCACAAGCACCATTGCTGTCAAAAGTCATATCTGGTCCTTCATCGTCATAGCTTGTCATGACTCAAGCAATACCATCAGCCGCATCTGCACTTGGAGGCGTGCAAAACAAGCAACGGTGGCTAATGCAACACCAGAAGAGGCAGTGGGACAATGGCCGGAACTTGCAGCTCCGCAAGCAAAGCCTTTGTCTTGTCCAGCAATCGTGGACACAGCGAAGTGTCAATGTTTGACACAAGCACTTGGCCCAGTCTAACCTTGCTTTTCCCCATCACGCGAGGAAAGCACATTAGTAACTTCAAAAGTTGCAGCCACGGTAATGAGAAAATTTGCAACGGATCAACGGGAATGGATGGATCGCACATCTGCCAAGCTGTACACTTGAGCAAGGAAAAAGCAACTCCCTAGAGGATCCGGACAAAGCTCCTTGAGAAAAGAAACCATGAAAATCATGCCATTTTCTCCAGCTCTAAGAACGAGCTGCAAGGAGCAGCACTCCGACGTGAAGAGCATCACATCTCTCAATGATTTGGCATGTCATCCGTGGAAGAGGCGGCAAGGTGGAAGCAACAAATCAGCTCACCACCACTGACCAACAAGTCAGCGGCACCAATACAATGGCAACATGGCTGAGTGTTTCAACAACAACGTGGCTTGTCTGTTGCGCATCTCCACTGCCCACCTTGTAGCGCGCATCTCCACTGCCCACCTTGTAGCGCGCATCGGGCAGCAGAGGAAGCGGAGGAAGAAGAGGAAGAAAAAAGGAAGGGACTAAAAAAAGGTCCTCAAAGAGGTGGCTGTGACGACAGCTCGGAAGCCAACAGTTGCACTCAATAGCCGATGCTACCACTCAATGGCATTTGGACGCATGCAATGTCCAAGAGGAGTGAAAGGTTCTCTACGGACCTTGAAGTGACCTTTGCAAAGGAGCAAAGCTACACAAGAAAAAAATTCCTGTCGTGTCGGCAGGTGGTTGTACTAAGCCCACCTCATGGAGGTGGCATGTGTGATGGAGCTGTGCTCCATGAACTACGATCCTGCCGTATTGGTAGGTGGTGGCAGTAAGCCCACCTCATCCTGGGTGGCATGCGAGTTGGAGTCACTCTATGGTTGGGATAAGCCCACCTCATGGAGGTGGCATGCATGACGCAGCAACATTCCACAGAAAGGGAGCCCGTGGAGAATGTCACACTCGGATCGATCGTGTGGTAGCAGATGTGCGAGGCCTTGAGCGCCAATGTAACAATCCGAACTCTCACTAATGAGGGGGAGGAGGCCAGAGGGGGAGAGAATCTCCACAATCAAAAGAAAGACTTGGATTCTATTTCAACGGATGTTTTTGTCCTCCCACAAATTCATCCACCAGCATCACACATTGCAGCTGAGAGGGGGAGAATGGGAGAGAAGCAAAAGCAGCTGCAATTTTCTCCTGGATTTGGATATCGACCATTGTCTACGGAGGCAGAGTCCATTGTTGCAACTCTTGACAGGCGGCTGGCAGCAGCACATGTTGCTGCAAAATTTACAATAGCTCTCGCTGAGCCTTTTTTTTGCAAAATCGGCCTGACCACTTGCAATGCCGCAAGGTGATGATGTCATCGACGGGAGCAGCTGCTGTTGTTCTTGTCCATGTGCAAAAGTGGCGCTTGCAGTGCAAAATTGGAGCGGAGCAACAGAAAACAAAAAAACATTATGGTAATTGACACAGCTTCTCGTGGATCGACCAGCGCTGAATGCGTCCACCGCACTACGATTGTAGAACGCTATCGGAGCTGGCAAGCCAGTGCGGCGGGTCAGCAAGCCAAGATGGCTGGAAACAAAATTGGAGGAAGGTTGCTCCATCGACAATGGCAGCAGAGATTTGTTCTGTAATTCTGATGAAGCAACTGGTAGCAGTTACAGCTTTGAATACATGTAGCAGCTTTTGTCGCAGCTGTTTCTTATAAAAGTGGAACTAACCACTTTTGCACCAATATTTGCCGCAGCTTCGTGATGACGTTAGCAATGTCATGGACATCGGCGAGCGCGAAAAGCTGAAGCTACTATGCGCAAGTGGCGACTTCGGAACGGCAGGAAAAAAAAAGAATTAAGAAGAGGATGGGACCGCTAGCTCTTACGAGCAAAACCCCCCCCCAGGAGCAGCGGCTGGCTGGCAGCCAAGCGAGGGGGAGGGGAGAGGTCCAAAGTTGATCGTGCACCTGCTCGACTGAAGGCCAGCGATGCCCGCTACGACTGCAACCTCTATCGCATCGAGGTCCCGTGCCCCGACAAGAGGCCCTACTGCTGTAAGGCCCGACCGGAACGGCAGGGCTCTGTCACGAAGTCCCCTTCACCGCCGGCAGGGAAACAAGGGGAGGGCCATGCTGTCACCATGGCAGGTGGGCCCACGTGCAGCCAGGCGATGAAAGAAAACAAAAAGAACAGAGGTAGCTGCAGGCGCTCCTCTTCGCGCAGGCTATCCCCTCACCACAAGGATCTGGCAAGAAGGACCAACCCGTCGGCAAAAACAAATTTGAAGGCCGACGAGGAGCGAGCGAGCTCCAGGATTGCCAGGAGAAAGCAACGAAACGGCCCGGGAGCTCTCAACCATGGGCGGAATCGACCAAGTATCGGCGCCAGAGGCGAAGACGCCATGGAAACAACAGACTGCAATGGAAAAAGCAGGCGATGGAACAGCCGAGATGGCTGTCTTAGAGGGGCAAAAATGTCTCCTCACGAGAGTAAGCCTCAAAATCGACCAAGAAATTGGTCTAGAAGGACTGGAATTTTAGAGGAGAGCCCCAGGGTGGTCCAACAGCAGTTGGACCACCAGAGTAAGAGCGATGTGCAGCAGAGGGACAGCTAGCTAACATGACAGGAGGAGCAGTCTCAGGAGTTGAGTCTGCAACAGAAGGTAGTGGGATTTTATACTCCCAAATCGGCACTGATCACATCGGCGGTCCCCGTAGCGGTCCCAATACATGGTCCCATAGGTGGTCCCGGCATGCAATCGCCGCCTCACCTGACATATCTTTGACCTCGTGCATGTGGGGCAAGGTGCATGTAACCGTAGACTTGCTTCGCCCACAAGCAACCAAGAAAACCACAAGGGGGAGGTGACACCAACCTCACCCAAACCTTTTTTAGAGTCACCCATGTGCTCCAAACCCAAAAACGGCTCTCGCAAGTCCCGGAACTGCCAGAAACCAGCCAAAAGAGGTGGTGCTTGAATTTGTTTGAGCTAAAGAGTCACCCAAAAACAATCCTAACAGAGTGCCTACACCCAAGTGGAGCCGAAAAGACAAACAGATTTTTCAAACAAATTCAGTAGCCTCATTCCTTCTTTTGGAGTGGAGCAGCCAACATTCGATCTTCAACATTTGGGGATTTTTTTTACCATTGACCGAGGCCACGAGTCGGCTCCATTTTCAAGGGCACCCCGAGGCAGAGTGAGTCAAGCAATTTCTCAAGAGCACGCAAGTGAGACACTTTTTTGAATCACCAGTGCACGAATCCAAGGGGGAGTGTTGAGTGAAGCGATTACTGCGCTGGTGCTAAGCTTCGATATGGTGAAGACGGTACTGCGTTCGGAGCACTATACGGAAAGTTACGGATTTTACAATGGATTCTCGGAACCACGTTGAACGGGATTTTTCTTCCGTACAGGCCAGACAGATTCTTGCATCCAACCCTAGAGTGGCCTAAAGGGCATGAAACGTACTATACTTTGTTGGCATGCGCAAGAGGCTCGCGCATGCCCCTAAGCTTGCTCCAGGAAGAGGAGAGCTACTTGCTGCATACTACTGCACAACCACCCTGGTCAAGGAGTCCAATAGTTGACTGGGCATGGCATAAGGCTTCCACTACATCAGCAGCCTCACGCATGGAGCCAAGGCCCCTTCTACCAACATGGGCCAATCTTGTGCAAGCTTCAGGTGGATCCTGATCAACGGGTCTGATGCAGTAGCATGGCGAGATCAACGATCATCATAGGAAGGCCTGATGAACAAGCAACCTTCGGGTGAAGCTTCACCTGAAGACCTGATGAAGCTTCCTAAAGGAGGAAGCTTCCCTCTGGAGCAACACAGGTATCAGTAAGAGCCCAGGACTGAATGAAGCTTCAATTGGATGGAAGCTTCTCCAAAGTAAGGCAAAGGTGGCAGGAGACCTAAACAACCTGAAAGAAGCTTATTGTTCAGGTGGTCAACTTGCCAAGACCTCAAGTGTAAAAGGCAGAGGTCCTGCCACTTCTCAGTATCCCAACATCGCTAGTATCATCACTCCAACACCACGTGCAAGGCTCCATGCCTTAGCACCAGAGCACCGTCAACAATGATGCTGCTCGAGTTTCTCCCAAGACCCTTGTAAGCCTGGCACTTCCGTGCCAGCTTGGGTGGAGGACGATGCTGGTGATCCCTCCAGGATCCCCGTAAGCTTGGCAAGCTTTGCCGGCCTAGGAGGAGGTCAATCCCTCCAAGACCCCTCTAAGCCCAGCAAGGCCTGCCAACCTGGAAGGAGGACGCCCTGACATCCTGAAGGCCGTTCGCTGGTGCGACGATGCCTGTGACGAGACCCTTGCTCAGACGGCCTTGATGGCCTCGCAAGGCATTGCGCCCCAGTTAACGGCCAGGAGTTATGTCAGAGCACACTGCTGAGCTATTTGCATAGTTGTTGTTCCTTGTACAATACTTGAAATCTTAAGAAGATTCAACTCCATAATTCTTGCTTTCGCTAGTTTCTTAACAGAGTTGTACAAGGCATGATTGCCGGGCATAAACGATCCTACGGCAGTAGGGGACCCCCTTGCTGCATTAGTGCACGCGGTGGCTTTGTCGCTGCAAGCTCACAAAAACCAACAGCATATACATATACAAACACATATACATATGTATATACATCTACATATACATATACATTTAACTACACATAGATGAAGACCATCCAAACGTGAAAAACGGTAAAGATTAAGTCATTTAAAATGATAGAGGTAATGAATATGGTGACCATTAGTATCATTGTGTGATGAAACCATGGAAAAGTTTGAAAAGGGCAAGGTGTCCACTAAATAGGACAATGCTTTTGATGGAAACCAAGGTACCAATTATAGCAACAAAATTCAATGTAGTCATGCAAAATTGTCCCACATGTATACAACATCATGTGTGCATCAAAGGCAATTCATGCTGATCTTTGTAAGCTTGCTTACTTATTCGTTTAGGCGATGGAGCAACTCGAGATAAGTTTAAATGATGGAAGTGCAACACCACTTAGTGAAGCAGGACCCCCCTCTCAATGGTTGATTTTGTGAGCTTCCAAAAACAAAGCCACCACGTGCTCTGTTGCAGCCAGGGGGTCCCTTGTTGCCGTAGGATCTTTTATGCCCAGAAAGCATGCCTTGTACACTCTTTTTGGAAACTAGGAAAAGTAAGGATTACGGAGTTTAATCTTGTTAAAATTACAAGCAAGATACAAGGAAGAAGAGCTATGAAAAATAGCTCAGTAGTGCACTCTGACATAACTCATGGCCTTAAACTGGGGCGCAACGCCTTGCTAGGCCGTCAAGGCCGTCAGAGCAAGGGTCTTGGCACAACCATTGTCGCAACAATGAAAGGCCTTTAGTATGTTAGGGCGGCCTCCTCCCAAGCTAGCGGGCCTTGCAAGGCGTAGAGGAGTCTTTGAGGGATTGACCTCCTCCCACGCTGGCAGAGCTTGCGAGGCTTACAAAGATCCTGGAGGGATCACCAAAATCGTCCTCCACCCTGGCTAGCATGCTAGTGCCAGGCTTACATAGGTCTTTGAAAGAGCTCCAACAGCATCATTGTTGAAGGTGCTCTGGTGGTAAGGCATGGAGCCTTGCATGTTGTGTTCGAGAGATGATACTGACGATGCTAAGATACTGAGAAGTGGCAGGACCTACGCCTTTCATACTTGAGGTCCCGGCAAGTTGACCACCTAAACAAGAAGCTTCCTTCAGATTGATCATGTCTATTGCCACGTCAGCCTTACTCTGGAGAATCTTCCATCCAATACAAGCTTCCTTCAGTCTTAGGCTCCTCCTCATACTTGTGCTACTCGAGGGGGAAGCTTCCTCTTTGCGAAAGCTTCATCATGTCTTCAAGTGAAACTTCACGTGAAAGTTGCTTGTTTATGAGGCCTTCCTATGATGATCATTGATCTTTCCATTCTACCTCATCAAGCAAGTTGTTCACGATGCACCTGAAGCTCGCACAAGATTGACCCATGAAGATCCAAGGGCTTGGGCTTCCTACATGATTGAGGTGATGCTATTCAAGCCTATGTTTAGAGGGTAAGCTGCTTGTCCAGTCATCAGAGGCCCCTCTTGACCTGAGTGCCTGTGCAACAACATGCAGGTCTGTGTTGCTAGAAAGCATGTGCTCTGCATATGCATGCTTGCCCACAAAGCTCCTTTTACACCCTTTAAGGTTGCTCTCCAGAGAAAGCTTGGAACTTCTCCGTCGAGATTCTCAACCGAGCCGCATCTCGTAGATTCACGGGAAATTTTGTAAAATCCTTTCAGAGCCTTTGATTGAAGTGTTGTCGACACGATGCTGAAGTAGTAAATCAGCACAGTTATTGCTCATTCCAACATCAACAAAGGTCTGGAGAGGCCTAGAAATGCACAATGAGTGTGTCGTCATGCATATGTGAAACACCCATTAAGTGAGGAACGTGATCAAGGAAAGCCACCAAAACATGGAACACGGTAATCATAATGTCACTCAGTGAGGATGGTTATCATTACCATCATTTTGCGATGAACACATGCTCAAGTTTGAGAAGTGTAAGGTGCATATTGAATAGAAAAAGGCTAATGGTGGCGGTCAAGCTACCGTTTGTAGAAACAAAGTTTTATGTATTCACGTATTAAGTTGTCGCGCATACAAGACTTTATGTGTGCCTCAAAGGCAATGATAGCTAATTTGCGGAAGCTTGATTAGTTGGCTGCAAAGGCGATGGAGCAACTTGTGATCGGTTTCAACAATGGAGGTGCAAAACCACTTGGATAAGTGGGGTAGGACCCTTAATCCATCAAAGTGCCTTTGATGGGATTGACACCTCTCCACTTAAGCGTGAGCTAATTCCACATTATCCTTCAGAGTGTGTGACATGTTTTATGTTAAGGTTATGGTAAATCACCTATATTTCACATTATTGATGATGTGTGTATCAACAATTGTATTTATCCATGCAAAATGCATGTAAAAAACATGGTTGCATATCGGTCTAGCCATGTTGTACATTACTTCTAATGTAAGATATTGTAATAAGATGTGTGTCATATCTAGATGTTTCCTTGAATTATCCAAAATCACTTGTTGGTTAACTTCCTAATACAATTGATGATACAAATTTCCACAATGGAGGCAATAGGTCATGTATGGTATTTTGTGTACAAAAAATAGCCTCCCTTAATGGGTAATGGTGCACAAAAAATACATGTTTGATTAGGTTATCATAAGAACTCTCAATAAATCATAAATAGGTATACATTTCATCAACGTACTGCACCACATGAAGGAAAGAATCATGGATTTCGAATCTATTAAAAATTTAGAGAGTTTGAGACTCCATGAGGAAGATTGCTAATGCAATGATCTTTGGAAGGCGTTACACAATGTTACATAGGTTTCCATGAAGATGTGAGCACATTATGCTATATGTGCTCATGCCATGCTATTGTTTGTAAAGAAATTTCTAGCTTTACAACATGAAGTTCTATCATGACCACGTCTTTCCTCCATAGTGTGAATATCTAAGAACTGTGTCCAAGTAATCACCATGTTGAATTGCATCGAGCACATTCATAGTTTTCTTGAGGCTCCACTCATTCTATATGGTGACGCCTTACTACGTAACCTAAGATCAAGCTCTTCTAGTAGATAGTCTTGGATTGAGGTGCATAGCAACCACACTTACAGCGACAACCCATGTTGTGGGAAGCTTTGTGTGCTATCATGCTTTCATAATGAACGTAACATAAGGAAGCATTGTAATCATTCCATTAAATCAAGCACTTCAATTTTTTTGGTAATTGTATTCAAGGTTGCTTAAGCATATTCACCGTACTTGTGAAGGAATGTAGAAGCTTCACAAAGGAAAGCAGGACCAAGACCTCTAAGTACCTAAAGTTATTGTTATGTTCTTAGTTACATTATGGTTTTGCGATTGGAAACCTCCAACAAAACACTTTGAATGACTAAATGATTGAAGTGAAGTTACTGAAATTGAAGCTCTTTTCACAAGCACGGTAAAAATGTTGTGCTCAACTAGGTCGTATCATGCGTATGGATACAACATGAGCTTGAGAGGCAATTTTGAAATGAATCATTTTCATATTTGCATGCATAAGGCAAGATGGAAATGTGATTGTTCATCCTCCGATTGTGAAAATGTTAACGCTCTCCATTTGTGTCAGTTTGCTCTCATATGGGAAGAGTAAACTGTTCACCAAAACTGAGCGGGCTTTATTTTGTGCAATGTTGTCATGAAAGACCTCATTCATTCACACAGTTGTGAAATGGCATAATCCTCATAGGAATATGAATCTTGGTTTTGCATGAATTTGGTCAACCAGTAGTAGACCAAGCTAGAATATTGCATAGATTCACATGTGATAAAAGGAAAAACCTCAATGTGAAGATAATTTAAAAACATTTATGTTCTTTAGCATTAACTCCAAACTACCACATAGTTTAGGGACGCCCAAAATGATTTTCCGGTTGATGATCAATCCTAGTATGAGATGTCTTGAGCTTTGCGAGTCATCAAGCTTTAGCCTATGTTAAACTTTCATGCACGTTTTCATTGAATTTGGTGATTAAGATTAACACTATTATTTCAAAATCTTGAAGAATGACTATGTCACACTCATACTTCTTACACGTGATTATGGACAATTCTTAATATGTTGAGAGGAATGTTGTCGGAGGAAAGGCTCAGTCAATCCATCTTGCAATAGGAAGGAGGTTGATTAGAACCACCCTCACTATTGGGAGGGTTGGTTGGTGGTCATCCACTTGCTAGTCCCTAGCTAAAGAGCGACATGGTCAATGACGGGTCATGTGGCCGACAAGGCCAGAATTCTGTGAGCCACCAAGTGCTAACCAAGTTAATTTCTTCATCAATACAAATAGATCATGTTAGCCGTGAGGATGAGGGTCATGGCCTTTGGACCTTGTCCTTGCACATCGTCAATGCTGAAAAGAGAGAATGAAGATGAGGGATAGAGAGAAAGCAAGTTTTGCGTGAGTGAGGTAACTCTTGTATGAGAGAAAGTCGTGGGTTACACTAACTTGTTTTCCTAAATATCCTAGGGTTTATCCTAAAGAGTCGAAAGTGTTGTTTGTCTCACAAGTGCAAAATGGTATTGTGTGAGATACCGAGTTATATCTTCATAAAGCACCCTCTTGAGAAGAGTTTGAGTGAATCACATGAATTTCATATTGAAGAGGTACTCCGTACATTGCATCTGGTGAGGTGTTTTGAAGAATGATGTACTTATAAAAAGAAAATTTGTTGAATGAGGGAGTAAGAAAAAAATGATTTGACAAGAGATAGAGGACAAGCCAAGAGGGGGAGGGGTGACAAGGAAGGGGAAAAAGAAATAATAGAAAGGATGGAGAATAATGTGATGAGAAAAATTATTGATAGAATTAGGTTTACTCAATTTGTAGCATATATTTTTCTAAGACTCTGCATGAATTGGATAGAAGGGATAGAGAGGTAGGAGAGGAGTAATGATGATAGTCGAGAACAATAAAGGAGATTGTATGGGTAAGATAACATGCTATTAATGCTTTTATATGGCACATTCGATGTTGATGTATTTAGTTTTGGTGTACACACTTAGGGAGAGTAGGGGAAATACATGAGGGAAGTGTGTGAGGAAATTTATACTTTGATATAAGTTAATCAATTGTGATTTTATCTAGGATGGTTGAATGGCTAGCAATATAGAAAGTTAAAACGATTGGGTAGAATCTAGTGACTGGTTAGGAAACATGAAAGTTATGGAGGTTTGACCAGGAGAATGTAATATATCAGAAATGTCATGAAGATAGTAGAGTATTGTTTGTTGTCCATTGTTATAAATAGTTTTTGTGTGCATCGTTGGAGAGGGTTGGTTGATTGACAACTGGGGGTAGGAGATGAAGGAAGTTTACGAGAGGATTGTATGAAGAAGTGATCATTCAACAAAAATTAAGTCTTTTAATGATAGAGAGAATAGCTGAAAGCAGTCCAAGCGCTCCCTTGCCAACATCACGTAACAATCCCATAGTGTGGCTACATAAAAGGGTTTACAATGAAGTGAATGAATGTTTTATGGGAATGTTCTGGGTTACAACAAGAATACACTTATGGAAAACAACATGTTATGAGTTTACGAAGTATATTATTTTCAATTGATGTCACTTGTTCAATGGTGTAGTCTCACATATCCATCCTTCACACTTTTCTATCCTATGAGAATATCCTTCTCCCCATACTCATCCTTATGACACTTATAAAGTGGAAATTGGATTAGGAAAGTGTATGAGAAACTATAAAAAAACTACAAAGAAAATCATATGTTGAAGTACACTTTTGTACAGAGAGGACAAATTTCATAGATGTGGTCGAAAAAAATTGTATGAGAACTTCATGTGAGAAAATAGTAGTTCATATTGAGTATAGATTTAATTGAAAGACGTTTTTTCTCAAATACATTTATATTTGTTGAACAAAACATCACTCATAAAATGGTACTCTTCTCATGGATATTCCTTTAACATTCTTGTTTTTAGAACATGTCCTAATGCACGAGCATATAAGGGGGATGTATGAGATTTCGAAAAATGAGCTAACATAAAAACACAATGTTGAGTACACAAGTGGATGAAGGAGAAAATGTTGATAAACTTGTCTAGGAGGGTATGTAAGAGTGTGTAACGTTCATTGTATGAAAATTTCATAAGGCAATGTATGAGTTCACTCTTTGAACATATTAATTGAGGTGATTTGGAAATCTAGTACTCAAGTGCACCATTTTATATTATCATAGAAACAAGTGGTACAATCCTTAATACGTTTTCCTTGCACAGTTTTGTCTAGTTCAAGCATTCCTTTTGCCACAACCCTACCTCTGTTCAGTGGATAGTGTGTGAGGAGATGTATGAAATAGTGAAAAAACGTAGTATGAAAAGGATATGAAAAATACACTTATGTACTCAGCAAAGAATGTTCTCAGAAACATTCAAGTAAAATTTGTGGTAATTTTATGCCAGAAATTGGCACAATACTTTGCCCAAATTCATTCAAACGTTGGGTTTAACATACCAAAGTGTAATTGTCAATAAAATGATACTCTCTTATGATACAATCATACAGACGCGTACCTCATGCACATTAATTTTTTGTACCATCTTGCTGCCCCGTATTTCTTGAAGTGGAAAGTGTTTTGGGGGAATGTATGAGAGCGCAAACAAAAAATTGAAGGAAAAAGACACGTAAAACATTTTTATTGAGAAGACAATTCTTGCACACTTGGTATCTCATCATGTCCTCAAATGTATGTTTCATTTAGTCTATTATGGCATGATGTAATCCCTAGAAAGCCTATCGTATACATTATGTTTCAATTTAACATCCTTGACTTTCTCAATTTTGTTTCATATGTTTCACATCGCTGTTCAAAACACATTATGTTTCAAATTACTAACTTGAATGAATTTGGTTCCAAAGTGGATTTTTAGAGATTCTTTCCCATGTACACAGAGCTTCAATAAAATGTGTGAAATCTTCTAAGAAGAATGACATTGTATAAGTAAGTGTATGGAATGTGATGGTAGAGATAAACAAATTATTTATGGTTTGTTTATTTGGGATGAAGGGGTCTTCATGTCCCAAATTCAAGCAAAAGGGTGTTAGATAAAGTATGGTTTTATTGGAGGAAGATGGTTTTTTGCATGTTTAAGAAATGTTATGGAAATTTTCAACTCTTCTCTTTTGTTGTGTAAAAACTACAATGAAAAAAAAGGAAATAGAATTTCTCCAAAATTTTAATAGGAATCTACAGTTGTGATATGTGAAAAAAAAAGCCAGAACGTTTTTCATTCAAGTGAAACTTTAAACATGGCATGACATTGAGAGTGAGAGCATGGCATAATTTCCAACTGTAATAGATGCTTTGTTTGTGGCATTTTTACTATAATGTGTAACCTTTTTTTCGTAAAAGGATATAAAATGTTCTTAGATTTCGCTAGAACAAGAAGTTTAACTAGAATATGGAAAGTTTTGAAATTTTGAACGAATAATCAGGGAGTAACTAAACAATCGTGTTCAGTTTTTTATAATCATAATAAATGAATGATTTTAAGTACAAAAAAGTTTTGTACTTAAAATAATGAACATAGGAAGAAACAAACCTTTTGATTTCGCCTTTCATTAGGTTGATAATGGAAAAATTATCACAATGTTAATGAGTTGATTACATTTTGGATAGAAGATACATCAAAGCCTTATGATGGATCCTTTCATCTTCAATGAATGAAAAAGAGGAAACTTTGAAATGGGAAGTTTGTCCATGTATCATGGAATATGAAGTTACATTCAGTTGCCATCATTTTCTTTGTTTTTCATTATATTCTCCTCTTAGGTCTTGGAGCTAATGCAATCATTAGTCCTTTAGCTTCAAGGTTTGGTAACAGTTTTCATTTGTACGAGGGATCACACGAGGAGAAGATGATTGCATGGTTGATCTTGATTTTTGTTTGTCAAAAACATTTGGGATTCATTCCTAAAAAGCATACAAAGTGAAGAAATACCAAGTGATGAAACTCAGTGTTTTAATCACATTAAATGGTCGTGGAAATCATTTTTAGTTCATTTTTATCAGAATATGTTTTTGAAAACTAATAGGGAGAATCATCTTCTCATATCCTTCTGAGATAACTTGGTATCGTGCTCATAGTCTGATTAGGGGATTGTTGAGGTGGAGAAGACTGACATTTAGAATACACGCATTGAAAAATTATGGAATTCTGAAATTTTAGGGCTTACTTTGTGTTTTCTTTGTGTTTGGATTTTATTTACCCATAAGAAGTGTGAGATTATTGTGTGCTCATATAGAAATTTGTCCTTTTTTTGTGCTTGTATGAAGATTACTCAATCGATGTTGTATCTTTAGAGTGTGAAATAGCTTAGGTCGCAGCCAAAACTTCAACTCAACACTATTTCAAAACCTTGATGTTTCGCTTTTTCATATTTTCATTCCTTGACAGCGCCTTGTCGCCTTGAAAATAGGACACATGTCTTTTGAAACTAGCTTAACTAATGTGGGGAATTATGTCACCATCAAGTGATGTGTTGCCACAAACATCAAATTGAAAATTCATTCTCTTTCTTGAATGATGAGAAATTCTTTTGGACGGTGTTTTATGTCTGTTTTGAAATTGTTTTGTTAGGTATGCCAGTTTGATGATATAAGATTGTTGTCTCGTCTCTTATGAAGTTGACTATTGGGTCTGCTCCCTTTTGAAAAGCCATGACATTCCTATCCTTTTTTTGAACACTTTTCATGTATTATTCTCTTTCAGGCTAAATTGACCAAACGCGTTTAAGATCATTTGTGGATTTTAGATCTCGTACATCAAGTGAAGTTTCTTTGATGTTGAGCCCTAGTGCTCTCCTCTCATGACGCATTGAAGTTGTACACGCGGTGTGAGAAAGTTGTTGGCAGTTTAGTGCAAAACAAAGTTGCATCAAGGCTGGTTACATTGCCAATTTCTGTTTGCGACGGCGTCATGGAGGACTCGCCCTCGTCCTCGCAACAACAGAGGTACCGTTTTCGATGAGGTCAGTTTTCTCTTTTGGCCATGTTTTTGAGGATCCTTCGAAAACTGGCCGCGGCTATGAGTCGTCATCTGTATTGGCCATAAATTGTCGCTCGTTTTCAGATTTGGCCATAATCGACCGCGCTCCATAGCCTCCCTTACTGTTTTAGCCATAACTAAGCGTGCGTCGGCTCCTCCTTTTAAATGTGGCCATGAAGATGGCCGACGGAAAAAGGATCTCGCGAGAGAGCGATATTGACCAAAGAAGCCTCATAACCACTCGGTGAACTCCTTAAGCTATTTCCAAAATTGATAGTTCCAAACATGGACATGAAAGGTGAAACATTAACCTTCTAGCAAGCTTAAATAAATGAAAACGTACAACCACTATGATAAGGAAAATTATACTACGGTAATAACTTCAGGCAACAAAAATCATCTTAATTACTATAGTAGGTGATTGAGATCCAAACATAATTACTCGCCATCCTAGGGTTAGAAAAATTGTTAAACTAGAATCATGTATAAATGAATTAAAAAATGTTTTAAGTAATAAATAAAAAATTTATTCTATATCATTTCTTAAATTTATTTGAGTTTTATTTGTCTTTTTCATTTCTTTTTGGCTTACATGTAGAAAAAAGTATAATAAATACCCGTTAAAGCAAATAACCTTCTGTTATAAAGCAAATTGAGTTCTAATGTCTTGATTCAAAATTAGTAGAACTAAATGAATTTTTTTTGTGTATCGGATTTTGCGTTACAATTATAACAAGCACATGGAGAGGCATGATTAATGCTTGAAATCTTGATCATGTAATATTTTCCATAATTAGATACTCATATAGGATTTTTATAAATTTTTTTTCACTGTTTATGTGGCAATAATTGTTAATTGAACGAAATGATCTCATTGCACCAGTAAAATAGGATATCATTGAATTTTATGAAATAATACATTCCTTTACTAAATGTGACCTGTTCATAAGTTAGAAACATTGAGATAGTCAAGAAAATGTATTGAATTATATTTCAATTTAACAATAGAACAAACTTTCCTTAAGAAAAAATTTCAATTTTTTTTTAAATTCCATTGATTCTTTAAAATTTGAAGACCTTGATTAGCCATGCATATTACGTCATGCAATAATTGTTTTGGGAAAAATAAATCATATGTGGAGCTCTGAATGAAAATTTAATGAATTATTTCATTCATTTCTCATTTTATTTTATATGTAAATTGAAACATTTTTTATTTTGAAACAGTTGAATCGATCTTCATTCTTCCTAAACTCTAAATTTAATTATATTTGTCATTTTTTGTACTTTACCTAAGTTTGATGTGATAAGTAAAAATTGTTTTTCAGATTTTTTAATTTTTGTTTAAAAAAAACGGAATGTTATCTCAAATTAGAAATTTCATGATTTTTCGGTTTTGGAAATGATCTTTCTTCATTTTATTACTCTACGAAGGGCGAGTATTCATGTTTAGATTTTAATCACCTATTATAGTTATAAAGATGCCTTTTATTTCCTTAAAATTCTCACTTTAGTTTTATTTTGCTTATCATTATGGTTGTACTTCTATATATCTTGGAGCATGCTAGAAGGTTAATATTTCACCTTTCATGTCCATGTTTGGTACTCTCAATATTATGAATGATTTTAGGAGTTCACCGAGTGTCTACGGGGCTTTTTTGGTCAAGATCGCTTGCTCGCACGATCCTTTTTCCGTCGGTCGTCTTCATGGCCACATTTGAAAGGAGGAGCCGGCGCGCGCTTGAATATGGCTAAAACAGTAAGGGAGGCTGCGGAGCGCGGTCGATTATGGCTAAATCTGTAATCGAGCGACACTTTATGGCCAATATAGATAACGACTATGAGCCGTGGCCAGTTAATTGACAGATTCTAGAAACATGGCCAAGATAAAAATATGACCTTTCGATGATGGCTTCTTTGTTATTGCGGTTATTCTGGACGTGTCCCATAGGGGAGCAAGTTCAGAACGGTCTCTTATTGGTTATATCGAAATCGTAGTGAAAATCCGGCGATTCTCAGTGGCGAAGAGAGGGAGCCTCTCTTGCTTATTCGAGGAAAAAACACTGTCGCGAGTTAGGTCGCCTCCGGCCAGCCGGACTGAATGCAAACGAGTGAATTTCGCACTCCGACACAAGCCTCCGCACACTCATCGCGGACGGTCGTGACACACGTTCGAATGCGACTGTCCGCGATTGCTGTGCGAGTCTCGGACACAAACAGTTTGTCATTCGGTGTTTCGGGCATGTAGCGAGTCCTTCATGACCAGAAGACCATTTGAGCAGTGTTCGCATCTCTTCCAAGTTCCACTTTTTCCGCATGCCTTCCTGATGCCCCCGTGCCTCTGTGCTTTGGAGAGCGCCCACACTCACACCCACATTGTCTGGTTATGTTTACACTGCCCTCGTGCGCACACCCGCGGACTGACTGATTGACTCACTCACTAATTCACTCACTGACTGACTGCCTCGGCCGCTCAGTCAGTCACTCGCTTGTTCGTGTATTCGCTTCCCATCTCAGTCCATTCCTCCTCACTCCCTCAATCCCTCAATCCCTCAATCCCTCACTCCCTCACTAACTCACTCAGTCAGTCAGTCACTCACCCACCCACCCACCCACCCACCCA
>SZWC01006761.1:113978-127511 GCA_023375785.1 Penium margaritaceum | reverse complement strand
TTTGCGCCTGCGCCTTTGTGCCTGCGCCTTCGTGCGTGCACCTTTACGCCTGCGCCCATGCACCTACACCTTTGCGCATGTGCCTTTGCGTCTGCACCTTTGTGCCTGTGCCTTTGTGTCTGTGCCTTTGCGCCTGTGCATTTCCGCCTGCACCTTTGCACCTGCACGTTTGCGTATGTGCCTTTGTGCCTGCGCCTTTGCCTGTTCTTCCCGTGCACCTACGCCATTGGACCTGCGCCTTTGTGCCCGCAACTTTGCGCCTTTGCGCCTGCGTCTTCGCCTTTGTGCCTACCCGCCTACGCCTGCGCCTGCGTGCCTGCACCTCTCTGCATACGCCTTTGGGCCTGCACCTTTGCGCCTGTGCCTTTGCACCTGCACCTTTGCACCTAAGCCTTTGCGCCTACGCCTTTGAGCCTATGCCTTTGCGCCTGCGCCTTTGCGCCTGTGCATTTGGGCTTGCACCGTTGTGCCTGCACCTTTGCACCTGTTCCTTTGCGCCTGCGCCTATGCGCGTGTACCTGTGCACCTGTGCCTTTGCGCGTGCGCCTTTGCACATGCGCCTTTGCGCCTGCTCCTTTGCACCAGCTCCTTTGCGGTCGCGCCTTTGCGCCTATGCCTTTGCGCCTGGGCCTTTGCGCCTGTACCAATGCGCCTGGCCTTTGCGCCTGCACCTTTGTGCAAGCGCCTTTGTGCGTGCTCCTTTGTGCCTGCGCCTTTGCATGTGCGCCTTCGTGTTTTCACGCCTCTGCCTTTGTGCCTGCGCCTTCGCGACTTCGCCTTGGCGCCTGGGCCATCTGCGCCTGGGACTTTGCGCCTACGCCTTTGCGCCTGCGCCATTGCGTATACACCTTTGCGCTTGTGCCTTTGCGCCTACACCTTTCCGCCTGCACTTTTGCGCCTGCATGTTTGCGCCTGTGCCTTTGCCTTTGCGCGTGCGCGCTTGCGGCTGTGCACCTGCGCCTTTGCTCCCTCGTGACTACGCGTCTGCGCCTTTGCCTTTGTGCCTACATGCATGTGCCCGTGCCTTTGCGCCTATGCCTTTCCGCCTGTGTCTTTACACCTGTTCCTTTGCGCCAACGCCTTTTTGCATGCACATTTGTTCCTGCGCCTTTGCGTTGGTGCCTTTGCGGCTCCGCCTTTGCGCCTGCGCCTTTGCACATGTGCCTTTGCACTTGCGCCTTTGCACCTGCTCCTCTGCGCCTGCTCCTGTACGCCTGTGCCTTTGCGCCTGTGCCTTTGCGCCTGCGCCGTTGTGCGTACGCCTTTGCACCTACGCCTTTGCGACTGCAACTTTGTGCCTGCGCCTTTGCGCCTGTGCCTTTGCACCTACGCCTTTGGGCCTGCGCCTTTGCGCCTTGGCATTGGTGCCTGCGCTTTTGCGCCTGCGCCTTTGGGCCTGTGCCTTTGCGCCTTGGCATTGGTGCCTGCGCCTTTGCGCCTGCGCCATTGAACTTGTGCCCTTGCGCCTGTGCTGTTGCGCATGCGCCTTTGCGCCTGCACCTTTGCGCTTGCGCGTTTGCGCCCATGCCTTTGCGCTTGCGCCTCTGCGCCTGGGCTTCTACGCCTGCGCCTATGCGTCTGCGCCTTTCAGCCCGCACGTTTGCGTTTGCGCCTTTGCGCCTGCGCCTATGCCTTTGCGCCTGCGCACGTGGGCGCCTGCCCCTTTGCTCCCACGCCTTTGTGCCTTTTCCCTTGTGTGCCTGCACATATGTACCTTTCCCTTTGTGCCTGCGTGCCCGCGCCTGCGCCTGCGTGCATGTGCCTTTTCACCTAATGCCTTTGCACCTGCGCCTTTGCACCTACGCTTTTGCACTTGCGCATTTGCGCCTAAGCCTTTGCGCTTGTGCCTTAGTGCCTGCATCTTTGAGCCTGCACCTTTGTGCATGTGCCTTTGCGCTTGCGCCTTTGTGCCTACGCTTTTGTGTCAATGCCTTCGCCTTTGCGCCTGCACCTTTGCACTTGCGCCTTTGCGTCTATGCCTTTGCACCTGCACCTTTGTTCCTCCACCTTTGCACCTGCTCCTTTGCGCCTACTCCTTTGCGCCTACGCCTTTGTGCCTGCGCCGTTGCGCCTGGGCCGTTGCGCCTGCGCCTTTGTGTCTGCGCCTTTGCACTTGCGCCTTTTTGACTACAACTTTGTGCCTGCGCCTTTGCGCCTGCGCCTTTGTGCCTGCGCCTTTGCACCTACGCCTTTGGGCCTGCGCCTTTGCGCCTGCGCCATTGGACCTGCGCCTTTGCGCCTGCGCCTTTGCGCCTGCATGCTTGTGCCCTTTCACTTGTGCCTTTACGCCTGCGCATATGCGCCTCCGCCTTTGTACCTGCGCCTTTGCGCCTAAGCCTTTGCGCTTGCACCTTTGCGCCTGCGTCTTTGCACCTGCACCTTTGTGCCTGTGCCTTTGCGCCTGCGCCTTCGCGCCTATGCCTTTGTATCTGCGCCTTTGCCTTTGCACCTATACCTTTGCGCTTGCGCCTTTGCGTCTATGCCTTTGCGCCTGCACCTTTGTGCCTGCACCTTTGCACCTGCTCCTTGCGCCTGCTCCTTTGCGCCCACGCCTTTGCGCCTGCGCCTTTGTGCCTGTGCCATTGCGCCTGCGCCTTTGTGCCTGTGCATTTGCGCTTGCGCCTTTGCACCTGCGCCTTTGCGCCTGTGCCTTCATGCGTGCACCTTTGTGCCTGTGCCTTTGCACCTACACCTTTGCCCCTTCTCCTTTGCCCATGCGACTTTACACCCGCGCCTCTGTGCCTGGGTGTTTGTGCTTGCACCTTTACGCATGCGCCTTTTTGCCTGCACCATTGCACCTGGGTTGTTGTGCATGCGCTGTTCCACCTGCGCCTTTGCGCCTGCACCTTTGCGCCGGCACCTTTGCACCTGCGCCTTTACGCCCGTGCCTTTGCGCCTGCACGTTTATGCTTGCACCTTTGCGCCTGCACCTTTGCGCCTGCACCTTTGGCTTGCGTCTTTCCGCGTGCGCCTTTGTGCATGCGCCTTTGTGCCTGCGCCTTTGCACGTGCGCCCGCGCCTGCGCCTTGGCGCCTGCGCCTTCGCGCTTGTGCCTTGGCGCCTGCGCCTTGGCACATGCACCTTTGCCCGTGCACCTTTGCGCCTGCACCTTTGCGCCCAGGCCTTTGTGCCTAGGCCTTTGCCGCTGCGCCTTTACGCCTAGGCCTTTGCGCCTGTAACTTTGCACATGTGCCCGCGCCTGCAACCGCACATGCGTCTTGGTGCCTGCGCCTTTGCCCCTGCGCCTTTGCCCGTTGCCTTTGCGCCTGCGCCTTCACGCCTACGCCTGTGCGCCTGTGCCTCTGTGCCTGCGCCTGTGCGCCCTCGCCTGTGTGCCTGCGCCTTTGCGCTTGTGCCTTTGCACGTACGTATTTGCGCTTGCGCCTTTTCCCCTACGCCTTTGCCCCTGCACCTTTGTGCCTGCGCCTGCACTTGTGCCTGTGTGCCAATGCCTGTGTGCCTGCACCTTTGCGCTTGTGCCTATGCACTTGCGCCTTTGCGCCTGCGCCTTTGCGCCTGCGTCTTTGTGCCTACGCCTTTGCGACTGCGCCTTAATGCCTGCGCCTTTGTGCCTGCGCCTTTTTGCTTGCGCCATTGCACATGCGCATTTGCGCCAGGGCGTTTGTGCCTGCGCCTCTGCGCCTGCACCTTTGCGCCTGCACCTTTCTTCGTGCGCCCTTTTGCATGTGCCTTTGCACCTGTGCCTTTGTGCCTGTGCCTTTGTGCCTGCGCATTTGCGCTTGTGCCTTTGCGCATGCACCTTCGGCCTGCGCCTTTACGCCTACGCTTTTGTGCCTATGCCATCGCTTGCACCTTTTTTCCTGCACCTTTGCGCGTGCGCCTTTGTGCCTTTTTCCTTGTGCCGTCGCATTTTCGCCTTCACCTTTGCATGTGCACGTTTGTGCCTGCGCATTTGCACCTGTGCTTTTGCCTGGGCGCCTGCGCGCCTGTGCCTTTGCACCTGCGTCTTTGCCCCTGCGCCTTTGTGATTTTGCGCCTATGCGCCTGCGCGCTTTCGCATTCGCCTTTGCGCCTGCGCGCCTACGCTTGTGCGCCTGCGCCTTTGCGCCTGCACCTTTGCGCCTACGCCTTTGCATATGCACCTTTGTGCCTAAGCCTTTGCGCCTTAGCCTTTGCGCCTGCGTCTTTGCACCTGTGCCTTTGCGCCAGCGCCTTTGCTCCTCCGCCTCCGCACCCGCGCCTTTGCACCTGCGCCTTTGCACTTGTGCCTTTGCACCTGCGCCTTTGCGCCTGCTCCTTTGCGCCTGCTCCTTTGCGCCCGCGCCTTTGCGCCTGCACCCGTCCGCCTGCACTATTGCGACTGTGCGTTTGCGCCTGCGCCTGTACCTGCGTTTGCGCCTGCGCCTTTGCACCTACTCCTTTGCGCCTGCTCCTTTGTGCCCATGCCTTTGCGCTTGCGCCCTTGCACCTACGCCTTTGTGCTTGCGCCACTGCGCCTGTGCCTTTGTGCCTGTGCCTTTGCGCCTGTGTCTTCGTGCCTACGCCTTTGCGCCTGTGTCTTTGCGCCTACGCCTTTGCACTGTTGCGCCCTTGTGTTTGCGCCTGTGCCTTTGTGCCTGCACCTTTGCGCCTGCACCATTGCACCTGCGCCTTTGCACCTATGCCACTGCGCCTACACCTTTGCACCTGCGCCTTTGCGCCTGCGCCTTTGTGCATGCGCCTTTGCGCCTGCGCCTTTGCGCCTGGGCCTTTGCGCATGCGCCTTTGCATCTGCGCTTTTGCTTTGCACCTTTGGCCTGTGCCTCTGTACCTACGCCTTCGCGTCTCAAAATTTGCGCTTGCGCCTTTGTGTCTGCACCTTTGCCCCTGTAGCTTTGCACTTGCACCCGCGGCTGCGCCCGCGCCCGTGTGGTACGGGTTCTTGCCCCTTTATGCCTGCATGTTTCCGCCTGCGCCTTTGTTCCTAAACATTTCCGCCTGCGCCTTTGTGCCTACGCTTTGCTTGTGCGCCTGTGCGCCTGCACCTTCACACATTCACCTTTGCGCCCGCGCCTTTGCGCGTTTGCGCCTGCGCCCTAGCCTTTACGCCTGCGGGTCTGCGCCTGCGCGTGTGCACCTGCGCCTTTCCGCATACGTCTTTGCGCCTGCACCTTTGCACCTGCACCTTTGCGCCTAAGCCTTTGCGCCTGCGCCTTTGCGCGTGTGCCTTTGTGCTTGCGTCTTTGCACCTGCGCCTCTGCACCTGCGCTTTTGCGCCAATGACTTTGCGCCTGCACTTTTGCGCCTGTGCCGTTGTGCCTACGCCTTTGCGCCTGCGCCCTTGCGCCTGCCCCTTTGCCCCTATGCCTCTGCACTGTTGCGCCTGTGCGTTTGCGCCTGCGACTTTGTGCATGCACCTTTGCGCCTGCACCTTTGTGCCTGCACCTTTGCATCTGGGCCTTTGTGCCTGCGCCTTTGTGCCTGCGCCTTTACACCTGCGCCTTTGCGCCTGCGCCTTCATGCCTGTGCCATTGCACCTGCGCCTTTGTGCCTGCACCTTTGCGCTTGCGCCTTTGTGCCTGTGCCATTGCACCTGCAACTTTGCGTCTGCGCCTTTACGTCTTCGCTTTTGCACCTGTGCCTTTGTTCCCGCGCCTTTGCGCCTGTGCCTTTACAGCTACGCCTTTGTGCCTGTGCCCTTTGTGCCTGGAGTTTGCGCCTACACCTTTGCATATGCACCTTTGCACCTGCACCTTTGCACCTGCACGTTTGCGCCTACGCCTTTGCCTCTGCACGTGCGTGCCTGCGCCTTTGCACCTGCGCCTTTCTGCCTGCGCCTTTGCGCCTTTGTGCCTACGGGCCTGTGCGCCTGCGTCTTTGCCTTTCCGCCTGCACGCGTGCAATTGCACCTGCGCTCCTGCACCTTTGCGCCTACGCCTTTGCGCCTGCGCCTTTGCGCCTTTGTGCCTACGGGCCTGTGCGCCTGCGTCTTTGCCTTTCCGCCTGCACGCGTGCAATTGCACCTGCGCTCCTGCACCTTTGCGCCTACGCCTTTGCGCCTGCACCTTTGTGCCTGCTCCTTTGTGTCTGTGCCTTTGCGTCTGCGCCTTTGCGCCTTTGCCTTTGCGCCTTTGCCTTTGCACCTTTTCCTTTGCGCCTGCGCCTTTGCGCCCGCTCCTTTGCGCCTGCTCCTTTGCGCCTGGGCCATTGCGCTTGTACCTTTGCGCCTGTGCCTTTGCGCCTGCGCTATTGCGCCTGCACCTTGGCGCCTGCACCTTTGCACCTTCGCCTTTGCGCCCGTGCCTTTGCATGTGCGCCTTGGCGCTTGCGCCTTTGCGCATGCGCCTCTGCGCTTGCGCCCTTTTGCCTGCACCTTTGCACCTGCGCCTTTGCCAATGCGCCTTTGCACCTAGGCGTTTGCGCCTGCGCCTTTGCGCTTGCGCCTTTGTGCCTGCACCTTTGCGCTTGCGCCCTTTTGCCTGCACCTTTGCACCTGCGCCTTTGCCAATGCGCCTTTGCACCTAGGCGTTTGCGCCTGCGCCTTTGCGCTTGCGCCTTTGTGCCTGCACCTTTGCGCTTGCGCCTTTGGGCCTACGTCTTTGTGCTTGGGCGTTTGCACCTGTGCCTTTGTGCCTGCGCGTTTGCGCCTGCGCTGTTGCGCATGCGCCTTTGTGCCTGCGCCTTTGCGCCTCCGCCTATGCGCTTGCGCCTTTGTGCCTGCGCGTTTGCGCCTGCGCTGTTGCGCATGCGCCTTTGTGCCTGCGCCTTTGCGCCTCCGCCTATGCGCTTGCGCCTTTGCGCCAGCGCCCTTGCACCTGCACCTTTGCACCTGTGCCTTTCCGCCTACGCCTTTGACCCTGCGCCTTTGCGCCTGCGCCTTTACGTCTGCACCTTTGCGCCTGCGCCTTTGCGCCTGTGCCTTTGTGCATGCACGTTTGCGCCTACACTGTTGCGCCTTCACCTATGCACCTGCGCCTTTGTGCTTGTGCCTTTACGCCTGTGCCTTTGCAGCTGTGCCTTTGCGCTTGCGCCTTTGTGCCTGCGCCTTCGTTGCTGCGCCTTTGCACCTGCTCCTTTGCCTCTGCTCCTATGCCCCTGCGTCTTTGTGCCTGTACCTTTGCGCCTGGACATTTGTGCCTGCACCTTTGCGCCTGTGCCTTTACGCCTGCGCCATTGCGCCTGTAGTGTTGCGCATGCACTGTTGCACCTCCGCCTTTGCTCTTGCGCCTTTGCTCTTGCGCCTTTGTACCTACGCCTTTGCGCCTAAGCCTTTGCACCTGCGCCTTTGCACATGCGCCTTTGCGCCGGCACCTTTACGCATGCGTCTTTGTGCCTGCCTCTTTGCACCTGCGCCTTTGCGCTTGTGCCTTTGCGTCTACGCCTTTGCACCTGTGCCTGCGCCTACGCCTACGCTTGCGCCTTGGCACCTGCGCTGCACCTTTACGCGTGGGCCTTTGCACCTGCATCATTGCCCTTGAACCTTTGCCCCTACGCTCCTGCGCCTACACGCTTGCGACTTTGAGCCTGCACCTTTGTGCCTACGCCTTTTCTCCTGTGCCTCTGCGCCTGTGCCTTTGCGCCAGTGCACCTGCGCCTTTGCCTCAGTGTATGCGCGCGTGCACCTGCACCTGTGCGCCTATGCCTTTGCACCTACGCCTTTGTGCCTGCTCCTTTGCACGTGCGCCGTTGCGCCTACGTCTTTGCGTTTGCGCCTTTGCGCCTGCACCTTTACGCTGTGACTTTGCGCCTGCGCCTTTGCAGCTGCACCTTTGCACCCGCTCCTTTGCGCCTGCGCCTTTGCGCCTGCGTCTTTGCGTTTGCGCCTTTGCGCCTGCACCTTTACGCTGTGACTTTGCGCCTGCGCCTTTGCAGCTGCACCTTTGCACCCGCTCCTTTGCGCCTGCGCCTTTGGGCCTGCGTCTTTGCGACTGCGCCTTTGCAACTACGCCGTTGCACGTGCGCCTTTGCTTCTGTGCCTTTGCGCCTGACCTTTGGACCTGCGCCTTTGCGCATGCACCTTTGCACCTGTCCCTTTGCGCCTGGGCCTTTGCGCTTGCTCCTTTGCGCCTGCAGCTTCGCGCCTGCGCCTTTGCGCCTGCACCTTTGTGCCTTTATCTTTGCGCCTGCAACTTTGCGCCTGCGCCTTTGCGCCTGCTCCTTTGGCTTGGGGCTTTGCGTGTGAGCCTTTACGCCTGCGCCTTTGCGCTTGCGCCTTTGCATCTACGTCATTGCGCCTGGACCTGCACCGGCGCCTGCATCCGCGCCTGCACCTTGGTACCTGTGCCTCTGCCCCTGCATCTTTTGGCCTCCACCTTTGCGCCTCCGCCTGTGTGCCTGCCCCTGTGCGCCTGCGCCTGGGCGCTTGCCCCTTTGCGCCTGTGCCTTTGCACCTGTGCCTTCGTGCCTGCGCCTTTGCGCCTACGTCTTTGCGCCTGCGCCTTTGCGCCTGCGCCATTGCGCCTACGCCTTTGCACTTGCGCCTTTGCGTTTGCATTTTTGTGCCTGTGCCTTTGCGCCCGCCTACACCTTTGCACCTGCACATTTGTGCCTGCGCCTTTGCGGCTACGCCTTTGCCTGTGCGCCTGTGCGCCCGTGCTTTTTCCACCTGGGCCTTTGCGCCTGCGCCTTTGCGCCTTTGCGCCTGCGCACTTGCGTACCAGCGCCTTTTCCTTTGTGCTTGCGCGCCTATGCCTGCACCTTTGTGCCTTCGCCTTTGCACCTGCGCCTTTCCGCCTGCGCCTTTATACCTGCATCTTTGCACCTACGCCTTAGCACCAGTGCCTTTGCGCGTGCTCCTTTGCACCTCCTCCTTTGCGCTGGTGCCTTTGTGCCTGCGCCTTTCTGCCTGTGCTTTTGTGCCTGCGCCTTTGCGCCTGGGCCATTGCGCCCGCGCCTTTCCACCTGTGCCTTTGCACATGCTCCTTTGCCCCTTAGCCTTTGCAACTTTGCAATTGTGCGTTTGCACCTGTGTCTTTGCGCCTGCCCCTCTGCTCCTACACCTTTGCGCCTGCGCCTTTGCAACTTTGATTTTGCATTTGTGCTTTTGTGCATGCGCCTTCGCCACTGCGCCTTCGCACCTACACCTTTTGCGCCTACACCTTTTTGCTTACGCCCTTTGCACCTGTGCCTTTGCGTATGCACCTTTGCACCTACGCCTTTGCGCCTGCGCCTTTCCACCTGTACCTTTGCACTTGCATGTTTGCGCCTGCACCTTCACCTTTGTGCGTGTGCGCCTTCACCTTTGTGCCTGCGCCTTTACACCTGCATCTTTGCGCATGCGCCTTTGCGCCTTTGTACCCACGCTCTTCCGTTCCTACGCCTTTGCCTTTGCGCCTGCACTCCCACGCCTACGCCTGTGCTCCTCTGCCTTTGTGCCTACGGCTTTGCGCCTGCGCCTTTGCACCTGTGCCTTTGTGCCTGCGCCTTTGTGCCTCCGCCTTTGCACTTATGCCTTTGTGCCCGCGCCTTTGCCCCTGCACCTATGCGCCTGCGCCTTTGCCCCTGCGCCTTTGCGCCTGCTCCTTTGCACCTGCTTCTTTGCGCCTGCGCCTTTGCCCTTGCGCCTTTGTGCCTGTACCTT
The DNA here is from genome assembly GCA_023375785.1 of Penium margaritaceum. Lineage (NCBI taxonomy): Eukaryota > Viridiplantae > Streptophyta > Zygnematophyceae > Desmidiales > Peniaceae > Penium > Penium margaritaceum. The sequence continues at coordinate 117,991 of SZWC01006761.1, read as the reverse complement.
TACGCCTGCGCCTTTGTGCCTGAGCCTTTTCACCTGTGCCTTTGCGCCTGCGCCTTTGCGCCTGTGCCTTTGCGCCTGCGCCTTTGTGCCTGTGCTTTTGTGGCTCTGCCTGTGAGCCTACGCCTTTGCACCTGCGCCTTTGCGCCTGTGCCTTTGCACCTATGCCTTGGCCCCTGCACCTTTGCGTGTGCGCCTTTGTGCCTGCGCCTTTGCACCTGCGCCTTTGGGCCTGCACCTTTGCGCCTGGGCATTTGCGCCTGTGCCTTTGTGCCTGCGGCTTTGCGCCTGCGCCATTGTGCCTGTATCTCTGCGCCTGCGTTGTTACACCTGCTCCTTTGCCCCTGCACCTTTGTGCTTGCGCCTTTGCGCCTGCACTTTTGCGCCTGCGCCTTTTGGCCTGCACCTTTGAGCCTGCACGTTTGCGCCTGTGCCTTTACCTTTGCGCTTGCGCGCCTGCTCGCCTGCACCTTTGGGCCTGCGCCTTTGCGCCTTTGCGCCTGCATGCGTGCGCGTCTGCGCCTTTGCCTTTGCGCCTGCGCGCCCGCGCCTGCACCTGTGCGCCTGCACCTTTGTGCTTACGACTTTGCGCCTGCGTCTTTGCACCTGCGCCTTTGCACCTGCGCCTTTGCGCCTGCGCGCCCGCGCCTGCACCTGTGCGCCTGCACCTTTGTGCTTACGACTTTGCGCCTGCGTCTTTGCACCTGCGCCTTTGCACCTGCGCCTTTGCGCCTGCGCCTTTGCGCCTATGTCTTTGCGCCTTCGCCTTTGTGCCTGCGCCTTTGTGCCTGTGCCTTTGCGTCTGCACTTTTGTGCGTGCGTCTTTGTGCCTGCGCCTTTGCGCCTGCGCCTTTGCGCCTATGTCTTTGCGCCTTCGCCTTTGTGCCTGCGCCTTTGTGCCTGTGCCTTTGCGTCTGCACTTTTGTGCGTGCGTCTTTGTGCCTGCTCCTTTGCACCATCGCCTTTGCGCCTGTGCCTTTGCACCTGTGCCTTTCGTCTGCGCCTTTGCGCCTCCTCATTTGTGCCTGCTCCTATGCGCCTGCGCCTTTGAGCCTGTGCCTTTATGCATGCGCCTTTGCTCCTGTGCCGTTGTGCCTGCGCCTAAACGCCTACACCTTTGTGCCTCTGCCTTTGCGCCTCTGCCTTTGCACCTGCGCCTTTGCACCTGCGCCTTTGCGCCTGCGCCTTTGTGCCTGCGCGTTTGCACCTATACCTTTGCCCCTGCTCCTTTGCGCCTGGGCCTTTGCGCCTACGACTTTGCGCTTGCGCCTTTACACTTGTGTGTTTACGCCCACACCTTTGCGCCCGTGCATTTGCGCCTGCGCCATTGCACCTGCGCTGTTGTGCATGCACTGTTGCACCTACGCCTTAGCGCTGGCGCCTTTGCATCTGCGCCTTTGCGCCTCCAGCTTTGCGCCTGCATGTTTGCGCCTGCGCCTTTGTGCCTGTGCCTTTGCACGTGGGCCTTTGCACCTGCGCCTTTGCGCTTGCGCCTTTGCATTTGCGCCTTTGTGCCTGTGCTCGTGCCTGCGCACACGCCTTTGCCTTGGCGCCTGTGCTTTGGCGCCTGCGCCTTGGTGCCTACGCCTTTGTGACTGTGCCTTTGCGACTGCGCCGTTGCGCTTGCGCCTTTCCACCTGTGCCTTTGCGCTTGCGCCTTTGCGCCTGACCTTTGCGCCTGTGCGTTTGCGCCCACGCATTTGTACCTGCACCTTTGCGCCAAAGCATTTGCGGCTGCGCCTTTACGCCTACACCTTTGCGCCTGCATGTTTCCACTTGTGCCTTTGCGCCCGCGCCTTTGCGCCTGCCCCTTTGGCTTGCGCCTTTGTGCGTGCGCCTTTGCGCTTGCGCCTTTGCGTCTGCGCCTTTTTGCCTGCGGCCGCACCCGCGCCTGCGCTTGCGCCTGCACCTTGGCGCCTGCGCCTCTGCCCCTATGCCTTTGGGCCTGCGCCTTTACGCCTGCGACTGTGCGCCTGTGCGTGTGCGTGTGCGCCTGTGCCTGTTCTCATGCGCCTTTGCGCAAGCGCCTTTGCGCCTGCGCCTTTGCCCCTGCGCCTTTGCCCCTGCACCTTTCCGCCTTCGCCTTTGCGCCTGCGCCTTTGTGCTTGAGCCTTTGCAACGACACCTTTGCGCCGGCGCCTGTGCACCTGCACCTGTGCGCCTGCGCCTCTGCGCCTACGCCCGTGTGCCTGCGCATGTGCGCCTGCGTTTTTGCACCTACGCCTTTGCGCCCGTGCCTCTGTGCCTGCACCATGGTGCCTGCGCCTCTGTGCCTGCACCTTTGTGCCTGCGCCTTCGTGCCTATGCCTTTGCACCTGCGCCTTTGCGCCGTTGCACCTGTGCGTTTGTGCCTGCGTCTTTGCACCTGCACCTTTGCACCTGCACCTGCACCTTTGCGCCTGCGCCTTTGAGCCTGTGCCTGCACCCTTGCGCCTTTGCGCCTGCGCCTTTGTTCCTGTGCCTTCGCTCCTACACCTTTGTACCTGCGCCTTTGCGCCGGCGCTTGTGCACCTGTGCCTGTGCGCCTGCGCCCGTGCGCTTGTACCCGTGTGCCTGCGCCTTTGCACCTGCGCCTTTGCACCTGAGCCTTTGCACTTGCAACTTTGCGTTTGCCTTTGCGCCTGCCCCTTTGCGTCTGCGCATTTGCGCCGTTGCGTGTGTGCGTTTGTGCCTGCGCCTTTGCGCCTGCACCTTTGCGCCTGCGCCTTTGCGCCTGTGCCATTGCACCTGTGCCTTTGCTCCTGCGCCTTTGCGCCTTCGCTTTTGGCTTGCGCCATTGCGCTTGCGCCTTTGTGCCTGATCCTTTGCGCCTCCAACTTTGCGCTTGCGCGTTTGTGTCTGCGCCTTTGCGCCTGCGCCTTTGCACCTGCACCCACGGCTGCGCCCTCGCGTGCGCCCGTGCCTGCGCCTTTGCCTCTGCGCCTTTGCCCCTGTGCCTTTGCTCCTGCGCCTTTGTGCCTGCACCTTTGCGCCTGCGCCTTTGTGACTACGCCTGTGTGCCTACGCCTCTGTGAATGCGTCCATGCGCCTGCACCTCTGTGCATGCACCTTTGCGCCTGTTCCTTTGCGCCTGCACATATGCGCCTGCGCCTTTTCCCCTGTGCCTTTGCCCCTGCACCTTTGCGCCTGTGCCTTAGCGCCTGCACCTTTGCGCCCGTGCCTGTGCGTCTGCACCTGTGTGCCTGCGCCTGCACCTGTGCGCCTGCGAAGAGAATTTTTTGGCCATATAGGACAAAATGCAAAGTGCACTTGGACACATAAGACAAATTAGCATAGTGAGTGCGGTCTAAATGTACTCTTATATGGTGACTGAGCACATTTTCCACATGCACTAGCCCCACGCTCCAGGGTCATGACTAAAAAGAGAATCGTTTGGTCATAGATGACAAAAGCACACTCCTCCCATACACTATTGAAGCAGTGTAGGCGTGGGTGTAAAGAACACCCTCTAAAGGGATCACACCGAATGCACANCCGTGTCCTCGCTCTGCTCGTCGATTGCTTGTTCCTTCCTCGCCATCCTCTCTCTGTCCTCGCACTCACACCTCTTCACTCCATTACTCTCACTCCTTCGCTTGAATCTCCTCGTCATATCAACTCTGTGCTTCCGCGCCTGACTTTCTCTCCTTGCACCCCTGTCCACCTCAGAGCTTCACCTCCGTTCCTACAACCTGCTCATTGCTCTCTGCACTGAACTCCTTGTGCCACCTCACAGCTCTTTGACTCCGTCATCACTCTACCGCACTTCTCCATGTCGCATTGCTTCTGCTTGCTTCTGCCTTAGCTTGTCCAGACCATTCCATTCTTCTGACATAATTGTGCCAGTGTTGTGCCGGAGTTGTGCCAGAGTTTTTCCAGGATTGTGCCAGAACTGTGCCATGATTGTGCCAGAGTTGTGCCATCATCGTGCATGAGTTGTGCCAGATTTGTGCCAAATTTGTGCCATTCTTGTGCCAGAGTTGTGCCAGAGTTGTGCCAGAGTTGTGCCATAGTTGTGCCAGAGTTGTGCCAGAGTT
>SZWC01006761.1:75245-86883 GCA_023375785.1 Penium margaritaceum | reverse complement strand
TATATATGTGACGCGTACGACGCGACTGACAGGGAGGGAGCGAGCGAGCGGGTAGCGTTTCATACACGGCACGACGGGAGGTGTCACGCAAGAGCAAGAAGGAGAAGGGGGGGGGAATTGTGAAGATTCGACGGGAGAGAAAAATGGAGAAAAAAAAAAAGCAAGAGAGGATGAGGCATGCAAGGCAAGGAGGGATGGACGACGAAAAAGAAAAAAAAAGGGGAAAGTGAGGGGAAAGAGAGGAGGGGTGCCGTGTACGCAACAACAAGCAAAATGACAAGAAAATGGCGCCGCCAAAGTCAATAGAACCTTCTCTACCTCATCGGTGGACAAGAAAAAAAGGATTTTTTTGCTATTTTCTCTCTAGCAAGGCAAACATATGCAAATGGAAGTATGCTTCATTTTTTGCCAGCGCACACGCCACCGAAACGTGCCCCGAGGAAACGTGGAAGGCAAGAGAAGAAGGTTCGAAAAGTGGCTGGAACCCGCTGGAAAGGCGACTTGCGCGCCCGAATCACGTTTTGGGATAAAACTAGGCTGGGTTGAGACTTCTTTGTGACTAGACCTATATAAGTAGTAACTTTCATGTACCATTTTTATGTCTCAAGATTATTCAACTCTACCCTTCCAACACTTGTGCCTAGAACATTCTCATCTTTTATAAGTGTGAGAGACATCACTTCTTTACTGTCAATAGGAGGAAGAGGTCAGTTTTCCAAGCCAGAACTTTGCCGAGCGTTTCTAGAAGGTTAGAAAGTGAGAGAGGGGAATTTTTGCAACGGATTTCTGCACAAGACCGAAGGCCCAGACTTCAGTACGGGCAATAGACCGAGGCACGCGTGGGCGAGCGTGGGGCGGCGATAGAGCACCGGGACCTCACGTGAGGCTACACGGCTCTGCAAGGTGAGCGTGGGTAACTGGAGTGGGGTTTTAACGGGTGGGTGCAGGGTCGGTTGGGACAGGAACGAGGAAAAAAAGGCTACGTGTGGAGAAGAAGAGGATCAAGGGACCCAACACAATCTGCGATGTCAGCATCAACTAGCAAAGAGGTGAGTGAGCTTTGATATTTCCTTCCATTTCTAAATAAAAAAAGGGAAAAGCGAAAGGGAACATTTATACAAAAAAAAGGAGGACATTGAGGAATTTTGTCAAGGTGTGTGGAAAAAAGACAAGGGATACGGATGCTTTGTATTTGGGGGAAGAGTCCAACGAATCATCGTGAGAAATTCATGCATTGTGGAAAGAGACTGATAGAGAGCAGACTTTTATCGACATTCTAACGCCCTCTGCTAGGGAGTGTCGGGTGGGACTGGGTGCCAAAAGCCACGCACAGCCAATCCACTGCGCTTGTGCTGTCTTTTGGTGTCTAGTGGATGGGGCGTTTGCATTTGAACTAGAGTTTTGGTAATGTCAGAGTGAAAAAAAAATATTTTTGGTTCTTGGTTAGTCATTTTCGTTGGTGGATAGCATTCTTGGTATCAGAGCCAGGTTTGATTGGCGTGGGAAATAGAAAAAAAAACGTTTTGTTTCCTTAAAAAAACAGAAACAAAAATAAAAAAGGAAGAAATAATAATTAGAAGAGAAAAAGAAAACAGTCTAAGGAAACACTTGCTTTGATTTTTTCTCTGTTTGATGGATCATTGATTTGTTATTGTGTGCAAGGGTGGCCACCTTTTATTCCTCTTTTCTTGTGTTGGGGTGGTGCTATATGTAGAAAGGAGTGGGAGGGGAATTTTTTTTTCTTTTCTTGTCCTGTCATTCAAAGAAAAAAAAGGAGAAGAAATTGAAAGAGGCCTTCAAAAGAGCCCAAAAAAAAGAAGGGGCCAACAAAAAAAATAAAAAAATAAAGAGAAAAATAAAGGATATATACGGCCTAAATTCCAATCCTTGAAAAAAAAAGATGTGGTGGTGATAGGAGGTTGGAGAGAGGAGGCGAAAGTAGGGAGTAGAGTATTGTGCAGGCGTAAAGTGACTTGTTGTGCACATGACGTGATTGTCATTGTGATTGTTGTGACTTCGTCTGACAAAAGGGAGAACGGGACAAGTATTGTTTGTGAACCCACCGTTGGCAGTGGGGTGTTTTTCGTGACGTGGCACCCCGCAGTCGTTGTGTAAGGTCACCCCAAGGTCACCAAACGGTGTGACTTGGGAGATTTGTGTATCTAAATCTGTGTTGCACCATACAAGTTTGATGTTGTGAGGCAAAAAAGTATTGTGCACATTTGTTGAAGTGGTCTTGTGTGAAATTTGACAGTGGCAAAGGCACCTACTAATTGTGGTAGCCTAAAGCGGGGGACATGCCCCTCTCCCTATCGGCAGCCACAATTGGGAGTATGTTCTAGTGGAGGTATAGCAGCGTGTGAAAAAGTGGTTGGCGAGTTGGGAAGTAGGGTCCAAGTGATAAGGAAGTTAGGAAAAGGAGAGTTGGCTGACGAGTTGTCCAAGAAACTTAGACAGCTCTCCTTAGGAGAGTCGAGAAAGGGTGTGGTTGAAGAGGAAAAGAAGGGGGAGGGTGAGACAGAAGGCAAGGGATCTAGTGGTCCTCCAAGAATGATGATGCCATTTGTGGCATTGTTAGGAGAACCTGAATTTTGTACAGGTGACGAGAGTAAAGCAGTGGTATGGGCAGAGAAAGTCTAAAGTCTTTTGGCACTTGGTTTCCAGAATGTGGGGGATGATTTGAAGCTTGGATATGTTAAGAGCTACTTGGGTGGTGCTACAAGGGAATGGGCTTCGAGAGGCAACTTTGTGGACATGAGAGATTTTGGGCTGAGGTTTGAGGCAAGGTTCAAGCCAACCAATGAAGAGGTGACTGCTCGAAATTTGAGAAAGTTGGATCGTCTCCAACAAACTCAAGGACAGACAACACGAGAGTTAGCAGACCAGATCTGCCACCTGGTAGCAACATTACCGACCTACCCAAAAACAAAAATGGTGAATCATTTTCTTGCTGCGCTTGATCCTGTCATAAGATATGCACTCATTCCAACACAGCCACGCACCTTGGAGGCTTGTGTCAGTGCTGTGGAGTGGCATGAGTATCATCCAGGTGGATTACACAACTATCAACAAGACGGACCGTCGCAGTTGAACGTACATACTACAACGTACATACCAGCACAAGCAAGGGTGGGGATTATTCATCCACAACAACAGCAGCAGCAAACACAACAACAGCAACAGACGCAAGACTAGTTGACGCAACAACAGCAGCAGCAGTAGCCGACGTGGGAGGAGATGCGGGGACTGGCGGCAGAAGTGGAGAAGATACGACTCCAACTTGCACAAGTGCAGCAAGTGGGACGAACGGCTCTAGTGAACCCGGGATGACCTTTAGTACTCGGTGGGCCCCCTCCATACCAAAGGCCCCAAGTGTGCTACAACTGCAGGAAGGAAGGCCATATAACAGAATTCTGTCCAGCAGTATCCCAGCCGCCACCAGCCAACTATGCAGAAACTCAAGAAATGTCACCAGCTGCGCGCATTATAGCAGGGCTTACACCTACTAGTGCGAATGTGCCGCATGGACGTGCTTCTCACTACGCGGGAGCAAAGGAGCCTTCAGTAGCAGCACGCATCATTGGACGTCTTGGGGGCCCAACAACCACCACAGCAGCCACTGCAGCAGCAGCACGCGAGGCGTAGGGGGTTTGGCCAAATGCGTGTGGCACGGGAGCATCTGCAGCAACATCATCATCTGCCCCAGCAATAGCAGCATCATCATTTACAGAAGTCATGAATGTTGGAGCAACCGAGCCTTCCTATCCAGCAGTGCAGAGGGATCACCTGCCAACCAAGCTAGGGAGGGCAGACATTCCTTTCACCTTGGAGGAGGCAAGGGCCATCCAGGCGGGTCGAATGTAGCAGGGGGTGTCTCATCCACTTCGGGACCGTCAGGTGAGGAATGATTGAGGGTCATACAAGGGAGGTGCAGGGGTGATGTCCAAGGTATCACTGGTGGAGCAGATGAATATCACAACAATGAAGGTGAGCATGTGGAATTACATCCATGATTGTCCTCCTGCACGAGAGGAACTGGTGGGGTTGCTTGTGGGTGATGGAGCTGGAGGAGGAGAAGGAGGAGAGGGAGCAGTACGAGCAGCACCAGCGGTAACTTCGGTAGCAGCGGTTGGGAAGAAGGGACTGAGGGGAGAAGCTGAGCGTAAAGGGAAGAAACATGTTTCTGAGGGTCCGGCTGAGGGGGATGATCAAGAGGCAGCAGAAGTGGCAGCGGCAATTGCAGCTGTTGAGGAGGCAATTGCTGTTGAGAATGTACCAAGGGAGGATAGGAGGGTCGTGGCTGAGGTAATGGTGGCAGGGGGGAAGACACCTATCTTCTCCGTATGTCTTACATCCGTTTGGATCGGCCCGCACGAGTTTAAAGGGATTGTTGACTCAGGGGCCAACACCACAACCCTGTCGTAGATGGTGGCGAGGCTCTTGGGCCTGCTGGATGTGGTGGAGCCGAGCAACGTATGCTTCCACTTGTCCAATGGCGGTGAGTTCAAGCCTTGGGACATGATCAGGGGCGTTCCCATCCGGATTGGTGAGCTGACGCTGGAGGAGGATGTAACAGCAGCCATGAGCTATGACTTACTTTTGGGTAATGAACGGCTTTTCCTTGCAAAGGCAGTCATTGACCAGGACAAAAAGGAATTGCGCTTTTGACTGTCTCCAACAGAAGTGACATATGTGCCACTAGAGTGTGGCATTGTGCCACGCAAGGCACAATCCCACTTGAGCAGCCGCAGATGGTCACATTCTCCGTCGCAGCACCATTGGCCATGTGGGAGGCAGGAATGGTGCGTGGTGTAGGAGGACAAGCAACAACTGGCGGGGAGCAGAGGATGCATAATGGATTGTCGCAGCAGTTGGCAATGGTAAGAGTGAGAGCAGGAGAGGCAGAGGTGAACAAGGAAAGGGAGGGAAGAGATAATGAGGAGCATGTAGCAGAGGAGTGTGTCTACACATACTTGGACCCAACGGTGGATGAACAACTTGAGCTCGAGCTGTAGTGGCTTTACCAGTGTGCGCAACGCAGTCCTGGTTACTTCCATTCTTACTACTTCAGGAGGGCGGAACGCAATGTGACAAGGGCCATTTGCATCCGTAGAAGGCGGTTGGCAGCAGCAGGTCAGGAGGAACGTCTTATGGAGCAACAGATGAGGGAGGATCTTGAAAATGCAGGAGGGGAGTATGCACCATCAACCTTGTTGGTCTCCCCCAAATCACAGGGAGACATTGCAACAGAGTTATCTGGATCCGAGGAAGCAATAGAGGTACACGGCTCACATTATCTGTAGAAGGTCACCAACGTGTCGGCTCGCTCAAAGCTCATGGGAGGATGGTTAGAGGAGAGCGACGAAGAGGGTGAGTCTAATGAGGGCATGCCTGAGGGAAATGACGTGGGTCTTGGAACTACCAATGAGGGGAGAGCGGATGGAGCAGAAGAGGATGAGGAGGTGACGGCTGATCAGGCTGTGGAGGAAGAGGCGGTGGTTATTATCGAAGAGGGAGCAGAAGCACCTCATATGGATTTCGAGGAGGGTCAGAAGGAAGAAGTTAAAGAAGAAGCAGATGGAGAGGATGAAGTGGGAGAAGAGATGGAAGTAAGAGAAGGGGAAACAAGAGTGGAAAAAGCTGAAGGGGACGGACGAGGAGTGGAGGGAGTACAAGGGGAAGGGAGTATGGAAGCACAAGATGAAGAGAGGGGAGCAGGATACAAAGAGAGGGTAGTAGAGGATGGTAAAGGGGAAGCAGAGGATGGTGAGGAGGTACCTAAGGGGGGTGATGTACCGGCTATACCTTCTGGTACAAGTGAAGCAGCAGTTAGGGAAGCAGCATCCACAGAGGGTCACTTTGTTCATCCAAGGACCACACGACGCAGACAGTTTGCACGGAGGACAACGGGTGGTTTACACCCTTGGCCTTGACCAGCAAGGGTGGTGGAGAGCACCCTGGCAGATCACCTTATCCATGTCATAAAGAGGCGTACAGAAATCTATGACCAGAGGTATCCTCGTGAAGGGCGAGATGCGGATGCATTGGAGTTTGCACGCTGGAAGTATGATGAGATGAAGTGGGAGCTGCAGGAAATGGATTCTGTGAGTAACGAGGAACTGAGAGATTATGCATGGCAACGGGTGATGGATATGGGGGAAGACACCCGCACCAGAGGATTCTGCTTGGGATCCTTCATTGCAACGGTTGAGGAGGTGATGTATGTCAAGGAGCAGCAGGAGGAGCAGAGGAGGGGGGCATGCATGCCCTCATCACGCCGAGTTCATGCATGGGATGTTGGGGAAGATGGCGTTGGAGACTTGCAAGGAGAGGAGGATGGCATGATAGAAGGCTACGAGATGCTCTCCAAGTTGGCATGAAGTGAGTTTCAACTTATCCACAGGAAGCATCGCAACTTCAACATGGGGGTTGCTATCAGAAGCTTCCTTACCAAGGAACCCATTGCTGATCGAGTTGCACTTGCTCAACTCCTCCTGAAAGCACTTGAGGGAATAGGAGGCCTTGTCTCTTAGGAGACTTGGGCAGAGTTTTCAGCCATCACGGACAAGTTGGTGGAGGGGAATGATGACTCTCCCTCGCCATCTTGTTCAAGTGAAGCAGCAGAGTCACATGCAACTACCGAGGCAGCTGAGTCTGTGATTATGGATGGGGAATCTGACTTCATGATGGAAGGGGAACTTGGGATTTATGACGAGTTGGAACACGAAAAAGTTGAGATGGAAGAGGATGTGGGATCACGGAATGAGGCATGCCATACCTTCACTATGCACAAGGATGAGGATGAAGGGCCTGGTGCTGGAGGAGGGATGGGAGATGTTACAAGAATGAGGGGAGGAGTGGAATCCACAAGCACAACAAGCACTGGTTCAAGAACTGATGAGGTTGAAGATGACATTATACAGGAAGGAGGAAGTGGAGGAGGAGAGTATTTGAGGGAGGAGAGAAAGGAGATACTGGGTGAGGATGAGAGCGGTGAAGCAACTACGGAACGCATCTACAACACCATCATAGCTGAACTACGTAGCAAAAGTTTAGAGATTGAGGAGGGTGTTCGTTCTGATGCAATAGAATTAAGGAGGCGTCTCCTTGGGGACCGCACACTCCTGCCAATGACCCAGATGGGCACTTTTCATGTTGCAGTGGAGACAATGGCAGTGGAGATTCGCAACCGAGAGGGGGAAATGGAGGGCAAGGCAAAAAGAGTCGCGTCTGATCGAGCGTTTCTTGGAGTGGAAGAAGATAAGGAGGAATGTTTTATGGAGCATAAGCAGGGTGGGGACCAGCACTTGCAACACATTGCTGAGTATGAGGCCAAACGAAGGATGGGACTGCCACCAACGAAGAGCATCAAGCTAGCTCTCCAGTGGGAGGTGAACAGCCAGTACTACGTGGACTCGTGGCCACTTGACTGGTTCATCAGCCGGCTTCGCAAGGGGTTGCAGGGTATGGGTGATCTAGTGGCTGCCGACACATGGGAGATCTTTGAGGAGGTGATGAAGAGGGGCCCGCAGAAGGACAATAGTCTGGGTGCAGTCTTCGGATCATCCTCTAGGTCACTACCACAAATGGCTTCTTGGGTGGACACGAATGAGGAGATGGATGTGGATATTGAGACCGTGGAGGTGGAGGGAGAAGTAGTGGGAGTGGGAGAGGCTCTGGCGGTAGGAGCAGTGGAGAGTGAAGGGGGTTTTGAGCATGTGGTTGAGGTCTTTGGAGCAGAAAGAAGTGCTCATTACAAGGGGGACTCTGATGAGGACAGGGAGCCTTATGTCAAGGAAATTGACAAGTTGTTGAGTGCAGGCTTGGTGGAGGGAGAGATGGATAATGAGGATGATGGCAAGGAAAATAGGGAAGAGTATGATGAAGCAGGGGCTAAGGGCCAGAAGCAACAACAGGCAGTCTCCATGATTGAGCTGGTGGTTAATGATGCCTCCGTGCAGGTCCCAGTTTTTGCGAAGCTGACAAAGTAGCAGAGGGCCGACCTCCAGGCCTTGTGCGTACGCTTTTCGCACATCTTCAGCTCAACGCCTGAGAAGATTGGTGATTGTGGCGTGGAGTTTATCATTGACACGAGTGACTCAGCACCAATCGCCACTCGGCCTTTCAGGATTTTCTCCAAAGGAAAAGGAGGTGTTAGACGGAGAGATTCAGGCATGATTGGACGAGGGAGTGATCAGGCCTAGCTCTAGTCCTTGGGCCTTTCCTGTGGTTATAGTCCCAAAGAAGGATGGGGGTTACCGCGTTTGTAATGACTATCAAGAATTGCATAAAGAGACAGTGGCTGATGCATACCCTCTTCTTAGGATCGATGATATCATTGATGTTGTGGGTGGATGCATGGTGTACAGCACGCTTGATGCAAAGGCAGCATATCATGCAATCAAGATGGACCCAGGAAGCAAAGCAAAGACTGCATTTGTGACGTACAAGGGGCTCTATGAGTTTGTCAGGCTACCCTTTGGTCTGATGAATGCACCAGCAGCTTTTCAACGCGTCATCAATAGGATCCTACATGGCATCACTTGTACCGTACCTTACCTTGACAACATCATCATCTTCTCTAAAGATTGGGACACTCACATGTGTGACTTGGAGCAGGTGTTTTTATGTCTGGAAGCAGCCGTGTTGGTATTGAAGGCGTCCAAGTGCAACTTGGGGGCAGACAAGGTGTTGTGCTTGGGCCATGTGGTGGGAGCCAAGGGGGTAGGAGCATATCCTGAGAAGGTGGCGGAAATTGCTAACATGCCGGTACTAACGACCCCAACAGAGGTGCGGAGCTTCCTTGGACTTACAAGCTACTATCGGAGGTTTGTGAAGAACTTTGCAAAGATTGCCAGACCCTTACATGCATTGACAAGGGTACAAGCACAGTTTGAGTGGACGAGACAGTGTCAGCGCACATTTGAGCAGCTCAAGGTGGCACTCATGACAACACCGATCCTTGTGTCACCAGATTTCAGCAAGCCATTCATTGTTCAGAAAAATTTTAGCTACCAAGGGATGGGAGCAGTGCTGACACAAAAAGATGTTTAGAGGAGGGAGAGGGTGGTTTGCTATGCCAGCAGGACACTGGTCGAGGCCGAGGTGAATTATCCACTTGTTCAAGGAGAGTTTCTGGCGGTGGTGTGGGCCGTGCAGCATTTTCGACCATACATCCATGGCTCCAAGTTCACTTTGGAGACTGACTACTACGCCCTTGAGTGGTTGCATACCATGAAGAATCCGACACGGAAGCTGGTGAGCTGGGAAATTATTCTACAAGAGTACCAGTTTGAGGTCAGATATTGGAAGGGGACATCTACGGGGAACGTGGACGGCTTGTCACGTCTTCCAGTGGAGGCTGCGGAGCAGCCATTGGCATGTGAGGGGGAGGTGGAGACTGGCTATCCTCTCATGGGCAGCTTCATGATGCAAGCAACTGAAGCAGAAGCAGCAGATGACGAGCAGCAGACTGAGGGAGGTGAGGCTGGCAAAATGCAAGCAGTAGAAAGGGAGACTGATCAAGGACAAAGGAGCAAACCAGAACAGCCACTACATAAGGGGATGCAACAAGTAGCAACCATAAAAGGAAAAGGGATAGGTGTGGAGGAAGTGGGAGAAGAGGGTCAAAACCAAGACCCCCAGCAAATTTTTTTCGATCATCACTTCAACACAGCATGGCAGGAAGAGGAGGAGGAGAAGGCCGTTGATGTCACTCATGACGTTAACCTTCTTATCATCCTAATGAAAGGAAATGTAATCTCAGCATGGAGTGACAAGGAGAAGCGTCGAGTGCGGGCGAGAGCTCAAAGATTCTACGTTGAGGGGGATCAACTCATGCGCCTACCGACTGGGATGTACCCTGCGCGACAAGTAGCACCTATTCGGCAGCGAGAGGAGATTCCGGTGAATGCTCACAAGATGGGCCACTATGGGGTGGAAAGGACGGCGAGTATGGTGAGTGCTAACTTTTATTGGGCAGGCATTCTTCGCACAGTGAGGAACATTGTGCTCTCTTGCTAGGGGTGTGTCTTCACGAAGGCAACCTTCACCTTGAAGACGCATTTGAAGCCCGTACCAGTGGTAGGACCGTGGCACAGGTTGGTGGTGGATCTCACGAAGCTACCACCGACGCTGAGTGGGAACCGATGGGTGGTGGTGGCGATTGATCAGTTCACCAAGTGGGTGAAGGTGAAAGCACTCCCATAGAAGACAGCAGCTCTTGTAGCAGACTTCTTGCTGGAAGACGTGTTCTGCAAGCATGGTGCGCCAAGAGTGGTGCACTTTGACTAGGGAGGGGAGTTCCCAAAGGAGGTGAAGGCATTGCTGCAAGCCTGGGATGTCTACATTGAGCTATCAATTCCAGAACATCCACAATCATCAGGGCTGGTGGAGCGTTTCAATCGCACCCTGAAGCCAGCTTTGGCAAAGACAGCGGCAATGCACGGCATGGAGTGGGATCGGGTGCTCCATTTGGTGGCGGCTGGATACAGAATTTCAATACAGTCATCCACGTAAGTTCAGCCCATTCTACTTGACCTATGCGAGGGAGCCCCGGTTGATTTTGTTGGGCGAGCAGGCATTCGGGGAAGTGCAGTTGGGAGAAGGAACAGATCAGGAAGTGGTGGAGTACGTGGCTGAACGTGCAGCTGATGTGCGAGCCACTATCTCGCAGGTTTGGCAGAATTGTGATCGCGCGCCAGCGACGCAACGAAAGCAGTATGATGCAAGACGCAATGTGCCTTCAGAGAAGAGCGAGGAGAAAGTGGGAGACTTGGTGCTGTGGAATTCTTCGCAGGGAGGAGGGAGGATGAAGTGGGAGAACTCAGTGCAAGGATTGTGGATGGTTGATGAGGTGTACGCTGATGGTTGTGTCAAGCTCATTGGGAAAGATCCAGCCGGGGGCTTTGTCACCAGTCTAGAGAATGTTTATCTTATGAATGATCCTGATAAGCACTCCCGGTGGGTGAGCTCTATTGCACCAAGTGAGCACATGTGGGAGAAACTCAAGAAATGGAGGAAGTGTACAGCTCTCGTTGGAGAAAGGAGTGCAAGTACTAGCAAGTGGGTATTGAGCAAGTGGGAGGAGAGAGTGATGATGCGATTGAGAACTTTCCCCTACGAAGGTACCTCTCAATAGCTACAATTGCTCCAACCAAAGAGGGCGAGACAGCAGTGAAAGAGGTGGATCCTGACGAAGAGACTACAGAGGGGATGGTGCTCAGGATAAAGAAGATGCACAGGAGAAGCAGCAGGTAGAAGCAGGAAAGAGTCATCTCTAAACATTAGTGAGGGGTTAGAAGATGCATCGATGATACCAAGAGGCAGGGATGATGGGGGCAAGAAAGGGAAGGAAGTGAGTATTGTAACAAGTGGGCAAGTTGATGGATGGCGAGTTACAAAGGGGAAGCGGAGTGGAAAGGAGGGTGCAAAAGGAGATGAGCAAGGAGAGGCGAGTAGCAAGGGTAAGAGGATGAAAGAGGGAGGTGGTGGGAGCATGGGTGGTGCTCCACCGCCACCAAAGTAAGAGGAGGAGTGTGGGAGTGTCCAATGGAGGACATCCCAAGAGGAAGCAACATGGAGGAGGAGAAGAGCGGAAAGGGGAGTCTGACAGGTCTGGGTTTTCATGCAAGGTGGC
>SZWC01006761.1:37972-61927 GCA_023375785.1 Penium margaritaceum | reverse complement strand
GGTTGTGTCGCCTTTTTTTATCATCCCGCAGCCTCTCTACAGTCGACAACAACTTGGCAATCACTCTCTGCCCTTCCTGTTTCCGTCCCCATTTCCGTTGCCATTTCCATTTCCATTTCTGTTTCTGTTTCCGTTTCTATTTCTGTTTCTGTTTTTGTTTCTATTTCTGTTTCTGTTTCTGTTTCTGTTTCTGTTTCCGTCTTGTTCTCTGTTCCTGAGCGACATTTCTTCGGTTTTCGTAGATTTCCCGATACTCACTCCATGCATGCACATGCACATGCACATTCACGTGCATTTGCACATGTGCATGCACATGCACATTCATGTGCACATGCACATGCACATGCATATGCACATGCACATGCACATGCACATGCATTTGCACATGCACATGCACATGCGTATGCACATACACATGCACATGCACATGCACATGCACATGCACGTGCACACGCGCATGCACATGCACATGCACATGCACATGCACATGCACATGCACATGCACATGCACATTCACGTGCATTTTGCACATGCACATGCACATGCACATGCACATGCACATGCACATGCACATGCACATGCACATGCACCTGCACATGCACATGCACATGCACGTGCACATGCACACGCACATGCACATGCACATGCACATGCACATACACATACACATGTATATGCACATGCAGCACACAGACAAGTCTATGCGTGGGGCAGCAATGTGTTTGGCCAGTGCGGCCCCTCCGTCGTCAGCAGTGGCTGCTGCCAACACCAACACCACCAACACCACCGTGACAGCTGTCGTTGCAGCGCACAGGTTGCAGAGTCAGCATTGGAATCCGCCACACCAACAGTTTTCGTCGTAAGCGAACGCAGCAGTCAGTCAGCATCTACAACACCGCCTACTTTCTCATGCTGCTACTGCTCCTGCGGCGGCGGCAAAGCACAGGGGAACAGCAGGATGGGGACATCGCCAGCGCATCTTGTGCAAAGCAGCAGCCACCAGGTGCAGGTGGAGCTGGGGGTGGAGTTGCAGGTGGAGGTGCTTCCAGTCGTGCATGTGCCGTTGCCAACCTCCTCTGCTTCAGCTTTGTCATCTCCCTCGCCCACATGTCGTGGTCGTGTGCAAGCACCAGCACTGGCAGCGCCAGCAGTAGCAAGAGCAGCAGCAGCCACCACAGTCAGGGCGGTGTGTGTGGCCGCAGGCGCTGAGCATTCAGCAGCCGTTCTAGGTGCGCTGCTGCTGCCGAAGCACCCCTTTCTGTTCATCGGCCTCGTAGCAAAAGCACATTTCCCAACCGTCTCTATTATAGGCGTCGTTCATCTCTGCTTTCTTCTGAGCATTCAGCAGCCGTTGGTGACTCTCCGTAGCAATGCCATTTGCACAAACCATATGGCAGGCAGAATGGCAAGAGTTGTGCCAGGGATAAAATGGGAAAATGAAAGCCTCAGACTTCACGCCTGGGTAGAAACCTTCGATTGTTTTCAAGTGTAGGTGGGACACAGCTGTCTGCTGCATGCATTGGCACAGCTGCTCATGCCTCTGTTTACACATCTGTTTGCGTATGTGTGTGCGTGCGTGTGGGGGGGGGGGGGGGGGGGGTGTGTGCGCGTGTGCGTGTGCACGTTCGTGTGCGTGTGTGTGTGCGCGTTCGTGTGCGTGTGTATGTGCTTGTGCGCGTTCGTGTGCGCGTGCGTGTGCGCGTTCGTGTGCGTGTGCGTGTGCGTGTGCGTGTGCGTGTGCGTGTGCGTGTGCGTGCGCATGTGCATGTGCGTGTGCGTGTGCGTGTGCGTATGCGTGTGTGTGCACATGTGTATGTGTGCACGTGTGTGTGTTGCATTTGCAGACGATGGGCGAGTGGTTACGTGGGGGTGGGGTGAACATGGGCAGCTGGGTCATGGGGACACCGACGACACCCCGATACCCACCGTGGTCAACCTGCCTCGACTGCCACTGGTGGATGCTGCTGGTAGACCACTAGACGCGCATCAGCATCTCTCCTGCACTAGTGCATGCGGCGCTACGCTGGCATGGCCACTGCCGAAGGCTAAGCAAGTGGCGTTGGAGATGGCTTGTGGCGAGGTGGTTCCCAGGGAGGTGGATCAAGGGAAGACAGATAACGAGGACGTCAAGGAAGAGACGCTCCGCCGCATTGTGGCGTGTGGCGCTGGATTCTGTTTCGTGTGGGACTCTCCAAGGTCCTTTGGCTGGCCTCCTCTTTAGCGGAGTGCTCGGGGTTTTGAGGAGTCCATGGGCTCCTTCCGCACATTTCACTGCAGCGTCTCCTGCCCAATACCCATCACTTCCATGCCTGCCATCACTTCCATGCCTGCTATCACTTCCATGCCTGCCATCACTTCCACGCCTGCCATCACTTCCACGCCTGCCATCACTTCCATGCCTGCCATCACTTCCATGCCTGCTATCACTTCCATGCCTGCCATCACTTCCACGCCTGCCATCACTTCCACGCCTGCCATCACTTCCACGCCTGCCATCACTTCCACGCCTGCCATCACTTCCACGCCTGCCACCACTTCCACGCCTGCCCTCACTTCCATGCTGACATGTTACGGTGATTCCACTCACTTCGTCGAAACCACTCATGGGTAATGTTGACATAGCGCTAAGGCACATGGCGTGCACCTCCACATTCGTGGGGAAAATGTTTCAGATTTTCAATGTGTAAGGAGCACTTGTGCTGCGCTCATGACCTGCTGTCTGTTTTTGCCATATGTTGTCTTCACAAGGTGCATAGCAAAATCAAAACTGCCACACCTTTTCTGTCTCTGAGGGCCAGTTTGACCCACCTAGTGACATAGAAGTGCAGCTGTGCCTTGGGGATTGGCCTTTCTTGGAGAAAAATGCAATTTTAGCATGGTCTTTAAAGTAGAACACAAAACCGGCTAGTCGCTTTACGAGCACCCAGAAATGTCCACCCCGTTGAATAACTCACAGAAATGGCTGGTTGCTGTGCGAGCACACAAATTTGTCCCCGCCTGAAGTAGCACACAAAATTGTCCAGTGTAAAAATGTCCACCCGCGAAAAAGCACACAAAAATGTCCACCGCGTGCTGGTGATGCCATGTAATCAGCTAGCCCTCGCAAAAACTTGGTTGCTTGTCTACTTCGCAGTAGTTTTTTCTCTCTTGCGAAGAATAGTCAATATTGTGTTAGTGAAGGTCAAATATGCGTCTCACTCCGATGTCAGAACTGTTGTACTTTGTGCCGTTTCTGTACAGTTTACTGTGACAACTCGGCCGTGTCCATACTCGTGCAGATCCCTGAGGCAGGCGGCCCTGGTGACACCGGCGCGACGACAGGCGGCGGACTACCCGTCTGGAGCTGACCGACCTCTGTTCCAGAGCCCCAGATGTCACCGGGACTCCTTGCTGTGCCTTCTACGTCTTGTAGGCGCCTTTCGACGGACTGAGCATGAGGCCCATTTACATGTTTCTGCATTGAATACTCGCTCTCAGTCAATGGATGCATGCATGTGACCAGTCGCTGCGTCCGTCTTTTGATTCTGCACGTCTAGGTTCAGACGGCGTAGGATTCTGACATGTGTGCGCAGAGTTACGGCCAAAACAGTGGTTTTGGGCCGGTTTTAGGACAGCTCTTGGACTGCCGCGTGCGACACCCGCCGTGCGCCGCGGCAGGTATTTATGCCCTGGACCTGTCAATTGTCATTTCTCTCTGCATATGCTATATTGAAGCATTCTGACACTTTGACTTGTGTCTCCTAGCCAAACCCTTGCCGTTGTGTGTACGACCTGTGACTGTCGTCACCGTCTGACCAGGCACTGTCGCCCGGTCAGCGGCCGTGTTGCTAGGAAGCTTCTACGCACTTTCTCATGGTATCAGAGCAGTGAGACAGTTCTCACTGAGCTGCGCAGCAGAGACGCAGCAGAGCAGCAGCAGTGAGAGTCACCGCTGCAGCAGACCTTCTGGGACCTGTTGGAGACGGCCGGTCGCCGTCCNTGAAGCATTCTGACACTTTGACTTGTGTCTCCTAGCCAAACCCTTGCCGTTGTGTGTACGACCTGTGACTGTCGTCACCGTCTGACCAGGCACTGACGCCCGGTCAGCGGCCGTGTTGCTAGGAAGCTTCTACGCACTTTCTCATGGTATCAGAGCAGTGAGATAGTTCTCACTGAGCTGCGCAGCAGAGACGCAGCAGAGCAGCAGCAGTGAGAGTCACCGCTGCAGCAGACCTTCTGGGACCTATTGGAGACGGCCGGTCGTCGTCCGCGTACTCCACCCACCACGTGTGATCGCAGCTGCTGAGGCAGCAGCAGCGGCGCGTACCGCCACGCAGAGGTGTGTGGCAGCTGCGGTGCGTACAGCCGCCACTCCCCCCACAGCCGCAGCAGCAGAGCAGTAGCAGCAGAGGCGGCGCCGGCAGCAGCGCAGCAGCAGTGCAGCAGCAGCGGCCGCCACAGCAGCGTGGCAGCAGCGGCGGCAGCACCAGCGCAGCAGCGGCGTCGGCGGCAGCAGCGCACCAGCGGCAGCGGCACAGCAGCAGCAGCTGCAATCGCGGCGGCAGCAGCAGCGCAGCAGTGGCAGCAGCAGCAGTGCGCGGCGGCGGCAGCCAGCAGCAGCTGCAGCGCGCAGCAGCAGCGCCGCGCGCAGTAGCAGCCGCCGCGCGCAGCAGCAGCAGCAGCAGCGCAGCCGCTGCTGCCACCGCTGCACACGCAGCTACGCAGCTGCTGCTGCAGTTGACAGCACAGCTGCAGTAGCAGCTGGGCAGAAGCTGCTGCGCAGCTTCCGCGAAGCTGCCGCGCGCCACCGCGCAGCGGCAAAACCGTGACGAGAAAAGAAGAAAAAAAAAGGAGGGGACAAGCTGACGTCAGCATTGTTGGTTGCTGACGTCATCAGGTCGTACTGACGTCAGCAACCACTTGCTGACGTCAGCATGACAGCCAAATCTTCAACCGAAAAGTCAAAAGTCGCCAGCGTTTCAACTCCCCGAGAAACGCAGACGGTTTTGAAATCCGGCAAACTTGACCTGTCATCCCATAGTGAGCGGCGACATGAGTTCGCCCGACGACAAGGACAAGGGACCAGGTGATCCCTCCTCCTCTTCTTCAGGGGTATTGAGCCCTCGCTCGCAGGCCATTGAGGACCTACGCAGCCAGCAGGAGGAGATGCGTCGTCTGCACCGAGAGCAGACTGACTCGATCCGCACGCTGACTGAGCTCCTGCGCGCTCAGTCCACGGCTCCTCCGCGGATCTCTGAGGGAGCTGCCGGCGTTGCGGCCTCCACCCAGCACTCGGCTCAGGCGTCCGTGACAGGTGCCCCGCTTGCTTCACCTCCTGGTGTGGTTTCCCCACCACCTGTGGACCTCCTTGATGACGAGCCATTCATGCCAGGCTTCGAGGATGACTCCCAGGAGCGGGAGATTCTTCTTCTACAGGAGCGCCTCCATTAGCTGCAGATGGGTATCCGACCTCCACCCGTGTCCCCGATACGACCGTCACCTGACTTCCCCGGTGATCACCCCCTTCCAGGAGTTTTTCCCGTCTCTCGTCCTCCTCAGCCTGCGGCTGCTCTCCCCACGGAGCGGCAGCCAAAGGACTTTGAGGCACCACCTCCACGGTACATCAGCGAGGATGGATTTTACTGCTGGGAGATCCTGTTTCAGGTGTGGGCCACTTCGGAGGGAGTGTGGCCTTACTACCACAGCCCATACCAGTCTACAGATCCAGCACAGGTGCTGACAGCAGCCCGGGCCATACGAGGGCTTCTCTACGCCATGCCACGCGAGACTGTCGTTGACTTCCGTCCCCTCCTCGGCGAGGCAGGCACAGGCACCGGAGCTGATCCTCATGGAGGCTGGGATCTGGCGTTGTCCCTACTGGCTGCAGAGACGCACGCCACGCGTGCGTCACACATTCGTGCTTTCCACTCTCTCCGTCAGGGACCCGCGGAGCCTGCAGCGGATTACTGGCGACGTGCCATGCGTATCTACACGCGTCTGGGGACCTCAGGGGGCACACAGCTGTGGGCGCTTCGGACGATCATGCTCGGAGTTCGCCTGGAGTACACCGACATATTTACACGGTATAGCGACGCTGCTCTCGAGCCTTTCTCAGCCACCCTGCAGCTGCTCCCTTGGGCCCATCAGCTTTTCCTCCAGGTGACGTCGGCACGCGAGGCATCAGTAGCACATCAGGAGACTTCCCTCGCTGCAGCAGTCCTCGCCTCACCACCATCTTCCCTCCTGCAGTCACCCTCGCCTTCCTCCATCACGACCTCATCTTCCTCCTCCTCTTCGACCCCGTCTACACCCACGCAGACGCAGGGCATTGCTGCAGCTGCCAAGGGAAAGAAGAAGAATAGGAAGTGCGGATCGGGTCAGCAGCAGTCGTCATCCAGTGGTAGCAGTGGCCGTTCCGTGCCTTGCTACAACTGTGGAGGTGCCCATCGCTACACCGAGTGCCAGCAGCCGCTCGACTGGGAGCGCATCACTCGCGGACTTCAGGCTGCTCATGCTGCTCGCACCGCGTCCGGCACATCGACCGCACACTCCTCTGGACGCGCGGCGACTACGACTGCAGCTAATCCTGCATCCTCACCGGCAAGCAGCAGTGATCCAGACCCACGTGACCGCACCATCGCCGAGCTTCGTCATCTTCTAGCGCTTTGCTTTCAGGGAGGTGCGAGTGTGCTGTCATCGTCGAGTGGGTCACAGACTACTTGTTCGTCCGTCCTCAAAACTCATGATGACACGTGTGGGGGAGCACAGTCCGCATGTGATGATGATGGGCCTGACTGCACTAACTAGATTCATGAGTCTCACCTTCGTGATGTACGTCGTTCCTTCCCACAGACGGCTCAGCGTCCCTCTGATGCCGAGTGTTCCATTGCTCGTTGTACAGTGACGTCCACCAGTCGTGACTCCGGTGGCACATGGATCATCGATTCCGGTGCCACCCACCACGTGACGTGCCGTCGTAGTGACTTTGTGGTACTTGGTCCTGTCACGACTGTCCGTTCTGTTCGTACAGGTTCTGGTCAGTCCTTACCGGTTCACGGTGTTGGGGTTGTATGCTTTGATGGTCCGTCTGGCCCCCTGTATCTCTCTGACGTGCTGTTTGTGCCTGATCTCGAGCTCAGTCTGCTGTCTGTGCGTGCCTGCACTCTGATAGGTCTCTCCGTTGAGCACACCGCTGATTCAGCGACTGTGACTGCTCTTGACACCCGTAGCATTGTCCAGCGTGCTTCAGTCGTAATTGATTTGTACCGCATTGCTCGGCCCTCCTCCCCTTGCTCTCCCCCCTCCTCTGGTCGCGTCTTTGTCACTGGTGTTCTATCCCCGGAACACCAGCGGTTGCTTCACCGACGTCTGTGTCACGTGGGCTCCGACACTGTGTCGAAGCTCATCCGGACACAGCCCGCTCTTGGTCTTGACGTGGCTTCTTTCGAGAAGCCACCCAAGACCGACTGTCTTTTTTGCGCTCAGGGTAAGATGCACCGGTGCACTTACCCTGATTCGCGTTCCCGAGCGCTGAGGCCCCTCGAGTTGGTCCACTCGGACCTGCTCGGTCCTCTCCCGGNGGAACACCGGCGGTTGCTTCACCGACGTCTGTGTCACGTGGGCTCCGACACTGTGTCGAAGCTCATCCGGACACAGCCCGCTCTTGGTCTTGACGTGGCTTCTTTCGAGAAGCCACCCAAGACCGACTGTCTTTTTGGCGCTCAGGGTAAGATGCACCGGTGCACTTACCCTGATTCGCGTTCCCGAGCGCTGAGGCCCCTTGAGTTGGTCCAGTCGGACGTGCTTGGTCCTCTCCCGGTCGAGTCGCTGTCCGAGAGGGGCCGGTATGTTCTGACGCTGACTGATGACTTCACCCGGATGCGGTGGGTCTACAGTCTGCGTCAGAAGAGCAACGCCGCCCTTGCGGTTCGGCTCTGGCTCGTGATGGCTGAGCGTCAGTCTCGCCACACGCTACATACCTTTCGCTCGGATCGCGGCGGCGAGTTCCTCAGCGAGATGGACTCCTTCTTTGCTGAGCACGGCATTTTTCACCAGGTCTCCGCTCCTGCTACCCCACAGCAGAACGGTGTATCTGAGCGCTGGAACCGCACCATGGAGGATGCGGTCCGCGCCATGCGGTCTGAGTGCGGTCTCCCGGAGTCCTTTGCATTCGAGGGCTTCGCCTACATGACTTGGGTCTGGAACCGCCTCCCCCATGGTCCGCTTCCGGATCATGTTACACCGTACGAGCTCTGGTTTGGCCACCGTGCCGATCTTCGTCTCGCACGCGTCTGGGGATCCCTGGCCTCCGTATGGTACACCGAGGACCAGCAGGGGTCCAAGGTCTCCCCTCGGGGTCGCTTGTGTGCCTTCATCGGCATCTCCCCGCGGTCGAAGGCCTGGCGTTTTTGGGACCCCACTCGCCGTCGTGTCATTGAGTCTCGTGACGCGCTGTTTTTTGAGTCACTCACATACCGTGATCTGGCTTCGATCACAGCGCTCTCTGCAGCTCATGTACCTTCCTGTGAGGGTCCTCGGCGGATGGGGGAGACCTCTTCGCCAGCGACCATTTCTCGCCAGGCTGATGTGTCCGCTCGAGTCCCCCCTCTAACTCCAGCACTTGATGATCCGGCTATCATTGCCATTGGTCCAGAGATCCCGCCTGTCCAGCCTGCTTTGCACCCCACAGGTACCGCTGCTCCCACGCCTCCTCCTGCATCACCAGGGCTAGACCTTGACACCGTCCTCAAAGCCCGGTGGCTGAGCCACGTAAATCTCCTCATCCAGAGAGCCATGGAGGAACGTATTGTTCACATCCATCTGGTGCAGTTCCCAGTCATACTGAGCCACTACACGAAACAGACCTTGAGCTGAGGTCATGCGGCCGACAGGGGCAAAGGTGTCAGTGTAATCGACTCCCTCAATCTGAGAGTACCCCTTGACGACCAAGCGGGCCTTGTAGCGTTCCAATGATCCATCCGGCTTCACCTTCTTACAAAAGACCAACTTGACCTGAATAGCCTTCCCCCCGGGAGGAAGGTCAACAAGCTCGTAGACTCTGTGCTCTCGGATAGCGCGAAGCTCATTCTCGCAGGCAGCACGCCAAACGTTAGCATCCTGTGATGAGAGAGCCTCCCTCAGTGTGCCGGGGTCGGACGCCATAGAGGGAGAACTATGCGTGGCAAGTGCACACACCTGAGTGCCAGGCCTGACGACCACGAGATCAGTTGCAGCGTCACATGCGATATGGAACTCGCGAGTGACGAGGTCGTGCCCTACGGGGTACGTTGGATGTACCTCTGTGAGCTCAGTGCGGACACTCAAGCCTAAGGCCTTTGTGCCGGGGTCACCACTTGCGATGCTACGAGAGGAGCGCCTGGGTCTCGGGCCCAACGCTCGCTGAGCTCCGGAATCCAGTGGTCGAAGACGGCCACCGGGCTCACGGGAGTAACCTGTGGTCGAGGGACGCACCTCAGGCTCAGCGACAGGTGCGACCACAGGGACAGGTACGACCACAGCTGGTGAGGGCTGAGACGAGGCAGCCGGAGATGCCGTGGGAGGAGATGCGTGTGTGGGGAACACGTGGCTGGGTGTGACAGCCAAAGCAGGCAAGACTAGACCTGACACTGAGGCAGGAGTACCAGTCGACGTAGGAATGGGAGTGGGCGAGACTGGATCAGATAAAGAGACAGGAGTGCCAGCAGACGCAGGTGCTGGTGCAGAAGGAGGCGTGGGAAGAGAGGTACCTGTGCGGTGTGAAACAATCTGTACAGGCAAGATCTCTGGACCGACGGCAATGATCGCCAGATCATCAAGGGCCGGAGACCAAGAGGGGGCTCGAGTGGACACATCAGCCTGATGAGAGGTGCTCGTTGGCGTAGAAGTCTCGCCCATCCGCCGAGAACCCTCACGGGAAGGAACATGGACGGCGGAGAGTGCTGTGATCGAAGTCAGATCACGGTAGGTGAGAGACTAAAAAAACAGCTAGTCGCGGGACTCAATGACGCGACGACGAGTAGGGTTCCAGAAGCGCCAGGCCTTCGACCGCGGGGAAATGCCTATGAAGGCACACAAGCGGCCCCGAGGTGAGACCTTGGACCCCTGCTGGTCCTCGGTGTACCACACGGTGGCCAGAGAGCCCCAGACGCGAGCGAGATGAAGTTCAGAACGGTGTCCAAACCAGAGCTCGTACGGTGTAGTATGGTCCGCAAGCGGACCGTGCGGGAGGCGGTTCCAGACCCAAGTCATGTAGGCAAAACCCTCAAACACAAAAGACTCTGGGAGACCGTACTCAGACCGCATGGCGCGAACCGCATCCTCCATGGTGTGGTTCCAGCGCTCAGGTTCACCGTTCTTCTGGGGGGTAGCAGGAGCGGAGACTTGGTGAAAAATCCCGTGCTCAGCAAAGAAGGAGTCCATCTTGCCAAGGAACTCGCCGCCGTGATCGGAGCGGAAGGTATGTAGCGTGTAGCGGGACTGACGCTCAGCCATCACTAGCCAGAATCGAACCGCAAGGGCGGCGTTGCTCTTCTGACGAAGACTGTAGACCCACCGCATCCGGGTAAAGTCATCAGTCAGAGTCAGAACATACCGGCCCCTCTCGGACAGAAACTCGATCGGGAGAGGGCTGAGAAGGTCTCGGTGAACCAACTCGAGAAGCCAAAGCGCTCAGGAACGAGAGTCAGGGTAGGTGCACCGGTGCATCTTCCCCTGAGCGCAAAAAAGACAGTCAGTCTTGGGTGGCTTCTCGAAAGAAGCCACGTCAAGACCGAGAGCGGGTTGTGTCCAAATGAGCTTCGACACAGTGTCGGAGCCCACTTGACACAGACGGCGATGAAGCAACCGCTGGTGTTCCAGAGATAAAACACCAGTGAGAAAGACACGATCGGAGGAGGAGGAAGAGCAAGGAGAGGAGGGCCGAGGGATGCGATACAGATCATCTATGACTGAAGCATGCATGACGACACTGCGGGTGTCAGTAGCAGTCATAGTCGCTGAGTCACCGATATGCTCCACAGAGAGACCCATCAAGGTGCAGGCACAAACAGAAAGCAAGTTGGGCTCAAGATCAGGCACAATCAACACGTCGAAAAGGTACAAGGGGCCAGACGGACCATCGAAGCATACAACCCCAATACCATGGACTGGAAAGGACTGACCAGAGCCTGTACGAACGGAACAGACAGACGTGACACGGCCGAGAACAGCAAAGTCACTACGATGGCACGTCATGTGATGGGTGGCAAGAGAATCAATGATCCAAGTGCCACCAGAGTCACGACTGGAGGACGTTACTGTACAACAAGCAATGGAACACTCGGCATCAGAGGGACGCTGAGTCGTAAGTGGGGAGGAACGGCGCACAACACAAAGATGAGACTCATGAATCCACTCGGTGCAGTTAGGCCCATCATCATCACATGCTGACTCTGCTCCCCCACACGTGTCGTCACGAGCCACAGGAACGGACAAACAAACAGTCTGTGAACCACCCGACGATGACAACACAACTCGCACCTCCCTGAAAGCACAGCGCCAGAAGATGGCGAAGCTCGGCAATGGTGTTGTCGCGCGGGTCTGGATCGCTGCTGCTCGTCGGTGAGGAGGCAGGAACAGCTGCAGTCGTGGCCGCCGCGCGTCCGGAGGAGGATGCGGGTGACGTGCCAGACGTGGAACGGAGAGCATGAGTAGCCTCGAGCCCACGAGTGATCCGCGCCCAGTCGAGCGGCTGCTGGCACTCGGTGTAGCGATGGGCGCCTCCACAGTTGTAACAGTGCATAGAACGGCCACTGCTACCACTGGATGACGACTGCTGCTGACCTGATCCACGCTTCCTATTCTTCTTCTTCCCCTGGGCGGCTGCTGCAACGCCCTGTGTTTGTGTGGGTGTAGACGGGGTCGAAGAGGAAGAGGAAGATAAGGAAGTGATGGAGGAGGAAGAGGGAGACTGCAGGAGGGAAGATGGTGGTGATGCGATGACTACTACAGCGAGGGAAGTCTCCTGATGGGCTATGGCTGCCTCGCGGGCTGAGGTCACCTAAAGGAAGAGCTGATGCGTCCAAGGAAGTAGTTGTAGAGTGGCTGAGAAGGGCTCGAGGACAGCGTCGGTGTACCGTGTGAAGATGTCTTTGTACTCGAGGCAAACTCCGAGCATAATCATACGAAGCGCCCACAGCTGTGTGCCTCCCGAGGTCCCCAAGCGCATGTAGATGCACATGGCGCATCGCCAGTAATCCGCTGCAGGCTCCGCAGGCCCCTGACGGAGCGAATGGAAAGCACGAATGTGTGATGCACGAGTGGTGTGCGTCTCTGCGGCCAGCAGGGATAAGGCCACATCCCAACCTCCACGAGGATCGACGCCGGTGACTGTGCCGGCCTCGCCAAGGAAGGGGCGGAAGTCGACGACAGTCTCGCATTGCATGGCGTAGTGGAGTCCGCGCATGGCCCGGGCTACTGTCAGTACCTGTGCTGGGTCTGTAGGCTGGTACGGGCTGCAGTAGTAAGGCCACACTCCCTCAGAAGTAGCCCACACCTGAAACAGGATCTCCCAGCAGTCGAAGCCATCCTCATTGATGTACCGTGGAGGTGGTGCCTTAAAATCCTTGGGCTGCCGCTCCGTGGGGAGAGCAACCACAGGCTGAGAAGGATGAAAGACGGGAAAGACTCCTGGAAGAGGATGGTCACCGGGGTAGTCAGGTGACAATCGTATCAGGGAAAACGGAGGAGATCGGGTGCCCGTCTGCAGCTGACGGAGGCGCTCCTGAAGAACTCAAATCTCCTGAGCCAAGGAATCATCCGTAATGCCTGGAATGAGTGGCTCACCATCCAAGAGGTCAGCAGGTGGTGGGACAGGTCGAGCGCCAATCACGGGTGCCTGAGCGGACTGCTGGGAAAAGACCGTGATGCCGGCAGCTCCCTCAGAAACCCGTTGAGGAGCTGTGGACTGAGCACGCAGAAACTCAGTCAGCGTGCGGATAGCATCAGTCTGCTCTCTCTGGAGGCGACGCATCTCATCCTGTTGGCTTCGCAGGTCCTCAATGGCCTGCGAGCGTGGACTCAGTACATCAGACGAAGAGGAGGAGGGGTCGCCTGGTCCCTTCTCCTTGTTGTCGGACAGGCTCATGTCGCCGCTCAGTATGGGGGACAGGTCAAGTTTGTCGGATTTCAAAACCGTCAGTGTTTCTCGAAGATTTGAGACGTTGGAAATGTTTGACTGTCCGGCCAAAAAATTGGTTAAGTATGGTGCTGACGGCCAGAAATTTGGCGAACTGCTGAAATTTAGAATTTTCGGCACTAAAAACTCAAGGTTGTCCAAATCAAGCGAAACTTGGACCACAGAGGCTCCTGAATGTTCTGAACATGATGGTGAAATGTTTGGTCGCAAAAAGTTGGAAAAAGTGGCAAAACGTCACTTTTCCCCGTTCTGCCCGAATTTCAGCAGAAAACAAATCTGCGTTGCACTTCAGTCTTTGCTGGTGGCGACAGAGCATGAAAATGAGCGTGAATAGTAGCTCTGGAGAGCTTGAGAGAAGAGCTTTCCAACGCACCCTCAAACACCGAAAACAACGTTCGTTTGAAGCCAGGACAAGCTCGTGCCGCCAATGAGGTGGTGGCTGACGCGATTTTCGTCCGCGGCTCCTCCACGTCTGTGCGGCTTCTAGGAAGTTGCACGGACAGGGGCAGCGGTGGCGCACGCTGCTGTTGTTGCTGCTGATGCTGCTGCCGTCGAGCTTGACGACAATGGCCTCAAGCCACTTTGGCGGCTACTGTTGCTGATGTTTCTGATGCCGCCGCCGATGTTGCTGCTGCTGCTGCTGCTCTGGTCAAAACTGCCAGCACTATTGCTGCCCTGCTGGGCAGCTGCTATGGCGCTGCTGCGCTGGCGTGCTGCTACACTGCTGCACCCCTCCTGCACGACTCCTCTGTCGTGCAGGTGTTGCGGCCAATGCCTTGCAATGGCGCAGGTTGGTGGGTCCTCCCAGGGCCTGTCGCTACTGCTGTGTGCTGTTGCCGCTGCTGCTGCTAACTGCTGCTGCGATTGCTGCATCTTTGCTGTGCAGCACAACAAGCTCTGGCTTGTTGCTCTGATACCATGAGAAGTTTCTTAGAACCTTCCTAACCACTTGCTGCGACAATAGGCATCAGCGCCAGGTCAGCGTGTGACAACAGTCACAAGTTAGAGACAAAACTGCAAGGGTCTGGGTTGGGACACGAACAGAGTGTCATGAAACTCAAACTGAATGTAAATGCAGAGAGGAATAACAAATGACAGGCTCACGGCATAAATACCTGCCACGGCGCACGGCGGGTGTCGCACGCGGCAGTCCAAGAGCTGTCCTAAAAACCGGCCCAAAACCACTGTTTTGGCCCTAACTCTGCGCACACATGTCACAATGCTACGCCGTCTGAACCTAGACGTGCAAGATCAAAAGACGGACGCTACGCCTGGTCACATGCATGCATCCATCATCAGACGGTGGACATACAATGCAAAAATATGCAAATAGGGCTCATGGCCAGTCCGCCGAAAGACCCCTGCAAGCAGTAGAGAAGACAACAGAGAGTCCCGGCAGCATCTGGGGCTCTGGAACGGTAGTCGGCCAGCTCCAAGCCGGTAGTCCACCACTAGTCGTCGCACCGGTGTCACCAAGGCCCGCCTCAGGGATCTGCACGAGTATGGGCACGACCGAGTGGTCACAGTAAACTGTACAAGAACGTCACAAANATCAAAAGACGGACGCTACGACTGGTCACATGCATGCATCCATCATCAGACGGTGGACATACAATGCAAAAATATGCAAATAGGGCTCATGGCCAGTCCGCCGAAAGACCCCTGCAAGCAGTAGAGAAGACAACAGAGAGTCCCGGCAGCATCTGGGGCTCTGGAACGGTAGTCGGCCAGCTCCAAGCCGGTAGTCCGCCGCCAGTCGTCGCACCGGTGTCACCAGGGCCCGCCTCAGGGATCTGCACGAGTATGGGCAGGGCCGAGTGGTCACAGTAAACTGTAGAAGAACGTCACAAATCACAACACTTTCTTGCAAAGAATAATCGATTTAGTGTTAGTGAGGTAAGATATGCGTCTCACTCCAATGTCAGAACAGACCCCAGTAAAAGTTCGCACCTCACAAAAGGAACTTTGCCTCCCGCTTCACCTCGCACCTGGAGCTCCCCTCCAAGCGGACAGTTTTGTGTGCCTTTTCATGGGTGGCTATTTTTGTGTGCTACCGATTTTTTTTCCAAAACAAAACACACAAAAATAGCCACGCATGAAAGAGCACACAAAAATGTCCATCTGGAGGGAAACTCCAGGTGCGAAGTGAAACGGGAGGCGAAGTTCCTTTTCTGAGGTGCGAATTTCTTTTTCTAGGGTCCTCAGAAAGTGTGGAGAAGCTTCCTAGCAACACGGCCGCTGACCGGGCGACAGTGCCTGGTCAGACGATGACGACAGTCATAGGTCGTACCCACAACGGCAAGGGTTTGGCTAGGAGACACAAGTCAAAGTGTCAGAATGCTTCAATATAGCATATGCAGAGAGAAATGACAACTGACAGGTCCAGGGCATAGATACCTGCCGCGGCGCACGGCGGGTGTCGCGCGCGGCAGTCCAAGAGCTATCCTAAAACCAGCCCAAAATCACTGTTTTGGCCGTAACTGTGCGCACACATGTCAGAATCCTACGCCGTATGAACCTAGACGTACATAATCAAAAGACGGACGCAGCGACAGGTCACATGCATGCATCCATTGACTGACAGCGAGTATTCAATGAAAAAACATGCAAATGGGCCTCATGCCCAAACCGCCGAAAGGCGCCTGCAAGACGTAGAAGGCACAGCAAGGAGTCCCGGTGACATCTGGGGCTCTGGAACAGTGGTCGGTCAACTCCAGACGGGTAGTCCGCCGCCTGTCGTCGCGCCGGTGTCACCAGGGCCGCCTGCCTCAGGGATCTGCACGAGTATGGACACGGCCGAGTGGTCACAGTAAACTGTACAGAAACGGCACAAAGTACAACACTCCCCCATGACCCGATGATACGCATGTCCATACGCGTGCAGCACTGGTACAACCACATAGTGAGTGACACAGACAGATGAGACGTCAACGTACATCCCACACTCAACCACTGTCACGCACGGGGCGAAGCCCAACAGAACGAATGGCCACCAGGAACTTTCCGCGGGCGAGTGCCTTCGTCAAGAAATCAGCACGCTGCAAGTCAGTGCCAACCCACATGATGGAGATCACGCGTCGCTCCACCAGATCACGAACGAAGTGATGCTCAGCCGCAATGTGCTTTGTGCGAGCATGAAAAGCACCAGAGTTCTCCGCAATGGCGAGAGCACTCTGGTTGTCGCAACGCAGCACAATGGCGGGTACTGACTGCCCAAGCTCAAGAAACAAACGCTGCAGCCAAACTGCCTCAGCAGCCCCTGCCCCCAAAGCCACATACTCTGCCTCCGACGAGCTACGTGCGATGCAGCCCTGCTTCCCGCTTCGCCAAGACAAAGCGGTACCACCGAGCAGAAACACGTAGATAGTGCGACTGCGCCCGTCAGGGCTCCAAGCCCAGTCGCTGTCGGTGTAGTCGTCAAGGACCACCGAACACTGCCGACGAAAGCAGAGTCCGAGATACGGCGTGGAGACCACGTACCGTACCACTTGCACAGCCGCATGAAGGGCTCTCGCACGCGGAGCCTGCGAGAACTGAGCGAGGAGGTTGACGGCGAACGCGATGTCGGGACGCGTGGTGGTGGCCAGGTACATCAGAGATCCGATAAGACGGAGGTACAAGGTCACGTCCACTGTCTCCTCCAGCTGTGTAGGGTCATCCACCTTCAGGGCATCCTGTCCGTCAGGTGTGAGTGGTGTGGAAGCAGTGGGCACTGCACCAAGGAGATGGCTAAAGCGCTCCCCCACGACTCGTGCGTATCGGGCCTAATGCAGCAACAGTGTCCGATGTCTGCGATCTCGCACAATCTCCATACCAAGAAACACCGATGCAGGACCGAGGTCCTTCATCCTGTAGGCGGCCTGCAGGACAACCTTGGCCTCCTTCACGGCCTCCAGCGACGGAGACGCTATCAGAAGGTCATCAACATAGACCAGGATGGTGGTAAACCGCTTGGGTGTCGGTAGGATGAAGAGTGAGGGGTCTGCCTCGCTCTGTACGTATCCTGCGCGAGTCAAGGTGCTAGTGGACCGGAGTTCTCCGCAATGGCGAGAGCACTCTGGTTGTCGCAACGCAGCACAATGGCGGGTACTGACTGCCCAAGGTCAAGAAACAAGCGCTGCAGCCATACTGCCTCAGCAGCCCCTGTGCCCAAAGCAATGTACTCTGCCTCCGACGAACTACGTGCGATGGAGCCCTGCTTCCCGCTTCCCCAAGAGAGAGCGGTACCACCAAGCAGGAACACGTAGCCAGTACGACTGCGCCCATCTGGGGTCCAAGCCCAGTCGCTGTCAATGTAGCCGTCAAGGACCACCGAATACTACCGACGAAAACAGAGTCCGAGGTTTGGCGTGGAGACCACGTACCGCACCACTCGCACAGCCACGTGAAGGGCGCTCGCACGTGGAGCCTGCCAGAACTGAGCAAGGAGGTTGACGGCGAACGCGATATCAGGACGCGTGGTAGTGGCCAGGTACATTAGAGATCCGATGAGACGGAGGTACAAGGTCACGTCCACCGTCTCCCCCAGCTGTGTAAAGTCATCCACCTTCAAGGCATCCTGCCCATCAGGTGTAAGAGGTGTGGAAGCGGACGACACTGCACCAAGGAGATCGCTGAAGCGCTCCCCCACGACTCGCACAAAGCACATTGCAGTTGAGCATCATTTCGTTCGTGACCAGGTGGAGCGACACGTGATCTCCGTCATGTCGGTTGGCACTGACATGCAGTGTGCTGATTTCTTGACGAAGGCACTAGCTCGCGGAAAGTTCTTGGTGGCCATTCGTTCTCTTGGGCTTCGCCCCATGCCTGAGGGTGATTGAGTGTGGGATGTGCATCTGTGCCTCATTTGTTTGTGTCACTCACTATTGTGTTTGTACTAGTGCTGCACGTGTATGGACATGCGTACCATCGGGTCATAGGGGAGTGTTGTGATTCGTGACGTTCTTGTACAGTTTATTGTGACCACTCGGCCATGTCCATACTCGTGCAGATCCCTGAGGTGGACCCTGGTGACACCGGTGCGACGACTGGCGGCGGACTACCGGCTTGGAGCTGGCCGACTACCGTTCGAGAGCCCCAGATGCTGCCGGGACTCTCTGCTGTCTTCTCTACAGCTTGCAGGCGTCTCTCGGCGGACTGGCCATGAGCCCTATTTGCATGCTTTTGCATTGTATGTCCACCGTCTGATGATGGATGCATGCATGTGACCAGTCTCAGCGTCCGTCTTTTTACCCTGCACGTCTAGGTTCACATGGCGTAGCATTGTGACATGTGTGCGCAGAGTTACGGCCAAAACAGTGGTTTTGGGCCGGTTTTTAGGACAGCTCTTCGACTGCAGCGTGCGACACCCGCCGTGCGCCGCGGCAGGTGTTTATGCCTTGGACCTGTCATTTGATATTCCTCTCTGCAATTTTATTCAGTTTGAGTTTCTTGACACTCTGTTCGTGTCCCAACCCAGACCCTTGCAGTTTTATCTCTAACTTGTGACTCTTGCACACGCTTACCTGGCGCTGACGCCTAGTGTCGCGGCAAGTGGTTAGGAAGGTTCTAGGAAACTTCTCAGAAAGTACTACTGCGAAGTACACAAGCGACCAAGTTTTTGCAAGGGTCAACTGCTTACGTGGCGTCACCATCGCGTGGTGGACATTCTTGTGTACTTTTTCACGAGTGGACATTTTGGCACTGGACAAATTTGTGTGCTACTCCAGGCGGGGGACAGATTTGGGTGCTCGCACAACGACCGAACATTTTTGTGTGCTCTTCGACGGGATGGTCATTTTTGTGTTTCATCATACAGAGACCAGCCATTTTGTGTGTCACTGTAAAAACCATGCTAAATTTGCAATTTTCTCCCTTTCTTGCAGAGGACTCTCATAAGAGGGGCAGACTTCGGCAGGGATCAGACATACTCACAGGTACAGGTGCAGCATTTTGTGCCTCACTCTCAACCTGCATAACCTCAGTCAGGACCATGAGGTTTGCCAGTCCACTTCCTCAGTCCAGGTCAGTTTCCAACCCTACCGGAGATACATGTAAGCAATGAGTGGGTTCCGGCATCCTGTGTGCAGTTTCCTGTTGGAACCCACAACTTGCTATAAGACTGCCTCTCACACCTCTGCTGCAGAGTGACTGAAGCAGGCTAGCCACACACTGTTTTGTGTCGGGGCATGGAATTGCATCACTTACATGTCCCGACCAATGACGTTCACAGCAATGCACCGACTACCTGTTCACCCTTTCTTCTCTTGTTGAGCCACACCCTCCACCAGATGCCATACAAACGTAGAGGTCATGGTCACTTGCACTGCAGGTACAATGGTCCTTCTGCTAATGTGATTCTCCAGCAGCCCCTGGCTGCTGCTGCAGCCACCGGCTGCAGCAGCAACAGCCACAACAGTAACAGCAAAGGCAACAGCCAGAGCCACAGCGATGTGTCCCTTTGTCCAACACAGCTTCCGTTACCCAGGACACTGTTAACTCCGCTTCTCCTTCCATCACGTTTTATCGCAGTTGCCGCAGAGGTCGATGGCCATTCCTGCCGTTCGAGCGCGAAATGGTCTAGGGTGCAGCCAGTGCAGTCAAAGGGGGCGCCGGCACGCACCAGCAAACGGCACTGGCGGGACCGACACCCCACTGCCCACAACACATATGTCCGCCAAGACGCTTCCACCTCCTCCTACCACCAACGCCGACACCAGGCAACCTTTCCACCCACAAGAGCCCACCAGTCTGCATGTGCCAAAGCCGCAAACACTGACCCAGACCCACATCGAATGAGGTCACCACAATGCCAGAATCCTGCCAAGTCTTCTGAGAGCAGACTTATCTATCCTCTTTCGTCTCGCAGGACAAGAGGAGCCATGGCACCACACGTCAACCCTGCCAGGCTGGCAAATGTAGAGTGCGCTGTCCTCGGTCACCGCAGGCGCGGTCGGGACCTCGGCGACGAAGACCGCTCCGATCGCCGATCAGACGCCCGCCTCTCTCTCTCACCACCNCCGCCAAGACGCTTCCACCTCCTACCACCAATGCCGACACCAGGCAACCTTTCCACCCACAAGAGCCCACCAGTCTGCATGTGCCAAAGCCGCAAACACTGACCCAGACCCACATCGAATGAGGTCACCACAATGCCAGAATCCTGCCAAGTCTTCTGAGAGCAGACTTATCTATCCTCTTTCGTCTCGCAGGACAAGAGGAGCCATGGCACCACACGTCAACCCTGCCAGGCTGGCAAATGTAGAGTGCGCTGTCCTCGGTCACCGCAGGCGCGGTCGGGACCTCGGCGACGAAGACCGCTCCGATCGCCGATCAGACGCCCGCCTCTCTCTCTCACCACCGCTACCGCCTCCCTTCTCCTCCCACTCCCTCCTCCCCTCGTCGCCCCTCTCCTCCCCGTGCCGCGGCCTCTTGCTCCCACCAGCATCCCCCACACCTCGCATGGGAGCAGCAGCAGCAGGGCCGTGGTAAGGCCGGTAGCCCCCCCTACTGTCGGCATGCCCTCGAGGGTAAGGATCTTGCTCGACAGGATAGGCTCCATGCGCTCCAGGATAAGGGCCTTGCCCGCCAGGTCCTCCACCACCTCCGCCGCCATGCATGCCGTCCGCATGCCGCCGGTACGCCATGGCAGCGTACGCTGTGTAATCATACACACTTCGGCGCGGCGGCATGTCATGCCCATGTGCATACAGGTGCTGATGCTGCTGCAGGTACTGCTGGCGGCCCGGGCTAATGCTTCTGCCGTTTCCTCGCACATCCAGCCGGCCATAGTCCCCAGAACCGTATGCTGCAGGGCCAGCAGCAGCAGGCGGTGCAGTGCTGGAGTAAACCGTGCGAACCAGTCCTCCAAATCCAGCGCCGTTGGCGTCCAAAGGCTCAGGGTAGGGGTAAGGGCGCGGCGCATCTCCCACCAGTGGCACCGGTTGGTGTCCTCCCTCCTCCTCCGCCCTCCGGCCCCATGGGTCTGAAGGTGGCAGCATAGCCCCCCCCCTGTGATGAGGTGGAGGTGCGAAAGGCTCTCTCTGCCCCTCCCTCTGCCCATCACCCAGTGTGTCCCTCATTCCCTCCATCCGTTCCCCCCTAATCCCATCCCTGGAACCTTCCCTCGGTCCCTCGCTCACTCTCCCCCCCACTGCCTTCCTCAGCTCTTCCCTCGGCCCCTCCCACAATGTCTCGCCTGTAGCACCAGGCAGGTACCGGCGGTCGTGTGACGTGGCGTTGTAAGTCAACAAGTCATCATGAGGGGGACGGACCTCCCGCCTCTCGCCGTGACCTCGCTCATCGGCCTGCTGCTCCTGCCGCTGCTGCTTCTCCTGCTGCTGCGCCTGCTGCTGCTCCTCTCGCCTCCGCTGCTGCTGCTGCTGCTGCTGCTGCTGCTGCTGCTGAGGCTGCTGCTGCTCCTGCTGCTGCTGCTGTTGCTGCTGCTGCTCCTGCTGCTGCTGCTGCTGCTGCTGCTGCTGCTGCTGCTGCTGCTGCTGCAGCTCCTGCAGCTGCTGCTGCTGCTGCTGCTCCTGGCGACAGTCATGCCGTGCGTCTTCTGCACCCTCCCTTCTCCGGCCTTCCCCCAAATCTCGTCCCACATCCCCGTGTCCGTCTTCGCCTGGCATTGAACGAGGAGGAGTCAGCGGCTGAGTCACTACGTAGCCTGCTGTGAAATCTCCTGCTTCGGGAGGACCTGCTGCTGCCGCCCCTTGTTGTGCAACTGGTGCACTTACTGCTGCAGCAGCTGATGCAGGCAGCTCGAAAGTGGAGAGGGTGCGCATCGTCCCGTCTGCCGCGATTTGC
Source organism: Penium margaritaceum (assembly GCA_023375785.1). NCBI lineage: Eukaryota > Viridiplantae > Streptophyta > Zygnematophyceae > Desmidiales > Peniaceae > Penium > Penium margaritaceum. Next base: position 39,990 of record SZWC01006761.1, on the reverse strand, counting down.
ACAAAGCTACTGATCGGAACGTAGTCGGGTGGCAGTGGACCAGGATCCGCAGCAGCAGCAGCAGCAGCAGCAGGGGGAGGGGCACCCTTGACAGCTACTGCACCAGCAGGTGTTGAAGAAGATGCTTCCACAGGCAGTCCCGGCCACAGTGGGGGCAAATCTGCTTGTTCGCTGCTGCCGCCGTAGCCACCACCATAGCCACCACCATAGCCGCCACCATAGCCACCACCATAGCCGCCACCATAGCCGCCACCATAGCTGCCAGAATAGGCGCCAGAGAGAGCACCAGCACCAGCAGCCGGTTGCATGGGGGGTGGATGAGAAGGGTCCGGGCCACCTCTCTCACCCCCTCCCATCGGCCCAAGGCCTTGTGCATACGGACCCCGAGCGTGCAGCTGGGGGTCATACACACCGTCTGCGTGTGGAGGGAGCGATGTGGCCATGGTTTCGGGTCCTGGCCCCGGATACAGATACTGCGGCCTGTCCTGGCGCATGGGGTCGATAGGCGGCATCGGCTGGTGAAGCAGCTCCTGCGGCTGCTGCTGCTGGTGCTGGTGGTGTTGTTGCTGGTGCAAGTGCAGGTGTGGGTGAGAGTCGAGGTATTGGGGCCGCTGCTCCGATACAGTTTCCGACCACGAAAAGGTAGCGGAGGCGGGTGGCGCATCAACGCCTGCAGTTGAGGCTCGCCCGTCCGTCGTGCTGATGGTGCTCACAATCCAAGGGGCAGTAGGTCGCCCGGAGGACGGCAGGGGCACATGCCCTCCGGGACCCACAAGAGGATCTGGCAGCACGTACGGCGGTGGCGTTGACATGCCTGTGACGCCGGCCCCATGCGGCCCTGCAGGACCGGCCTGGTAGGTTGAACTTGCTCCTCCCGCGGCCGCCGCCGCCGCTTCTGCCGGTGGCAGGGGATGTCCGGGCCCTAGCGCAGCGTCGCGAGCAGCCACGCGGCGCATGATGTCTAGCATGAGGTCGGGGTGTGCGGTGAGAGAGGAGAAGTCTGGGCGGGACACAAATGACGAGTAGTTGTGCACAATCACCTCCAGACACTTCTCGCGCACCTTGTGGGGGTTGCCAGCCGCTGCTCCTTCTGCTGCTGCTGCTGCTTCTGCACCTTGAGCGGGAGTGAGGCAGGAGTGGAAACGGTTGATCTGCAGAAGGATGTGGATGGCGGTGTCGGCGTCCACAAAGTGGGGCACCTCCTCCTCCAAAAACTCCACCAGCCATGGCACCTGCCACGCCGGCGTCGCCGCACCCTCACAAGCACACAAGCACACAAGCACACAAGCACACAAGCACACATCCACACAAACTCACACCCTCACAAGCACACACCCTCACAAGCACACAAGCACACAAGCACACAAGCACACAAGCACACAAGCACACAAGCACACACCCACACAAGGAACAAGTGGTGAAAAGTGGTGAAAAGGGCAACGCTCAAAGGAACCCATCCGTACGCAGGGTCCTTTTCCATAGCGGTGGTGCACACACCCTTTCCACCACAGCCACTCGGTTGCTCGGTAGCCAACGTTGCCCATCCCCCAACCAACCCCTCCCCCCCCCCCCCCCCAATCATTTACCTCCATACAACAAAGCAGGTTGGAGGGAAAATTCGAAGAGGCAAGAGAGGCTGTGAAATCAGAAGCAGGAGAAAGAGAGAGAAGACAAGGAAGAGAGAGAAGACGAGGAAGAGAGCGACTGAAAGACAAGGTGAGACCAACAAGGAAGCTGCAAGGGAGGAAGGGCAGGAAAGAAACGAGCGGCAGAAGGAAAGAAAGGTGCGGAGGACAGAGGGAGGGAGGAGAGGCTACGAAGCACAGCATGGAGACAAGGAGACGGAAACAACGTGTGGGACGAAGCGAAGGGAGGAGAGAGGTGACGGGCAGAACACGGGATGAAAAGAAGGAGAAGGAGGGAGAGAAGAACGAAAGAAGGAAGGAGGGAGGAGCGAGGGAGAGGACTTAAGAAAAGGAGAGAGGGGACGGAACAGGGGAAGAAAAGGAGCAGCAGGG
>SZWC01006761.1:7320-31582 GCA_023375785.1 Penium margaritaceum | reverse complement strand
TAGTTTGCAACGCAATTGGTGGGTGGGGGGCGTCAAGTTTACAGCAGCCAGCATCTGGAGGCTGTTCGACGGACGGCGGGGGACGGCCGTCCTGTGACTGGCGGTTCTCCATTTACTTTTTTTCTTTCTCCGGCTAACTGCCGCGCTGACAGGTTGATCGTTGACGTTGTCTCCTGATCGATCTCGATCAGCCGATCTTCAATCAACTGTGCCTGATCGAGGATCGAGGCAAACATAGGTTTGGTGGGGGGGGGGGAGGGGGAGGGGGGGGTGACGCTTGGGGGTGGAAGGGCTCACAGCACCACGCCGAGGTGCGCCGCGCAACGCCAGCCTACGTGACACCGCACAAAGGCACACCACGCCAACCCATTCCACATCAAATCGCAACACGTGACGTGACCTGACGCTGCGTTAGGCGTAGCTCCAGGTAGCCTCAGATCGTATCATGCTGCGTCATGTCATAGCGCTTCGCATTGCAGTCTGTCGCGAGGCGACGCGTCGCGTCGCGTCGCGTCGCCTCGCATTGCGTTACGTCACGTCGCGTCGTGCCGTGCCCCGCCGCGCCGCGCCGTGTCGCGTCGCGTCGCGTCATTTCACATCACGTCGCTTCACGTGTACATGAGTCCATTGTGTACATGAGTCGATGGAACTGGCACTCATCCCGGCGCACTCCGTTCATAGTTCCTAGCAGCCTACACCACCACGAATCGCTCCATTTGTGGTTGTGCCATCACATGAGAAAACAATCTGTGCCAAAAGCAGTGGAAGCACCACCTCGACAGCTACCACCACTAGCAACAGCAGCAACAGCAGCAGCAGTGGCGGCAGCAGCAGCAGCAACAGCACCACCAGCAGGAGGAGCAGCAGCAGCAACAGTAACAGAAGCAGCAGCAGCAGCAGAAGCAACAGTAACAGAACCACCAGCAGCAGCAGCAGCAGCAGCAGCAGCAGCAGCAGCAGCAGCAGCAGTAGCAGCAGCAATGACCCACCAGCACGGCCTTATGTGCTGCAACGTCGATCCCCGCATCGGACCGCAGCGCCACGTCTGTAAGCAGCCCATCACGGCATGCCGCGGCAAATGCCGCCAGAACGTGCGTGCCTGCAAGCTGCTTCACCGGACCTATCGCGTCCAACGCCAGGTCTTCGCCGTCGTCTGCTGGAGCTCCCGCAGCCGCCTCCGCCGAAGCTGCCGTGCCGCTGCCGCCGCTTGCGCTAGTGTGAGGAGCCGGCGAGACGTTGACAGCCGTGATCGTAATGCCAGTGCGCAGCGCTTCTCCTCCTTGGCTGCCCGATCCAGCTGCCACATCTGCTGCTGCTCCTGGTGCTGCTGGTGCCGATGATGGCAGAGGATTGGGTGTCGCAGGCAGCGACGTCAGTTTGGGAGAGGGTGCGGCGTTGGAAGCTGCCGCTTTCGCAGCTTCACGCGAGTCGCCTGCTTTGGAACCTCCTCCTGTGGCCGCCAGCGCCTGTGGCTGAACATTCCGCACTGCACCGTTGCTGCTGCTGCTGCTCCTGCCGCCGCCGCCGCCGCCCCCGCCGGCGCTGTTGGCAGAAGCAGAAGCAGTAGGAACTTTTTGGCCATCTCGACGAGCGTCGCTGGCAGGCTCTTTCTTGCCGCTGGTGCTGCTGCTGCCCGGCCGCGAGGAAGAGGGAGCTGGGGCAGCAGCGGAAGAAGAACCAGGAGCAGCAGCAGCGGCAGCGGCAGAAGGAGGAGGTCGAGATTCAGTGATTCCCGCAGATGCGGCGGTGCCACCGCCGCGATTGGCGTCTACCCGCCCGCTGCCGCCACCGCCCCCACCACCACCGGAACCTCCGGCTCCTCTGGCAGCGCTGGCGGCAGCGCCAGGGCGGTCAGTCCTGCCGCCACTGCCAGAGCTGCTGCCACGTGGTGGCTGCTGCTGCTGCTGCTGGTACTGGTACTGGTTGTGGTGGAGGTGGTGGTAGGGGTGGGTGGGTGGAAAGCGTCTCAATCGGTCAAAGCTACTGCGCCTCATGTTGGCAAGCCAGATATCACCGGCAAGCAAAACCCAGAGTTATCACCTGACGCAGCAGNCCCCCCCCCCGTCGGAACACTAAGCCTCATCCGCCCCTCAGTCGGAACGATAAGCCCCATTCGCCCCTCCGTCGGAGCGATAAGCCTAATCCGCCCCTCCGTCAGAGCGATAAGCTTTATCCGCCCCTCCGCCAACACGATAAGCCTCATTCGCCCCTACCCATGAACAATAAGCCCCATATATCCCTCGAGCGGGTTTCGATGTAAAACCGTTGAAAATGGCGGAGAATAAGCCTAATGTACCTAAGGTTTGTGATGTCACGCAACACTATGAGCGGAACCGAACCGTACCCTCGACACCTGCTGCCGAACGTATGTGCTTGGGTCTACGTACAGGCTCGGCATGGTACCATTTCGGCACCTACGCCTCCCTGCTGTGGTGTGCAGTCGGCCATGCATGACGACTGATGCTTTGCAAATACACTTCCCGTCGTGTCATTTGCGATGTCAAACCCGTACGTATGCTCTGCATATATAACTGGTTTAATCGCAAAGGACTACTACCTTCTCCCGCACTCAAGAGTACAATGAGCAAACCCTCTTGCGACATGTCCAATGTTCGAGATACGCGTCCTTTGCCACTGTTGTAGGGCTGGGTTGGCCGTCCTCAACTGGTGTACGGTCCTTGGGGAATTGTGATAATCCCCCCCCCCCCCGTCCATGGATCACGGAACTACGGTGGCGGAGTGGGCAAAGATAAAGCGCGCATGGGACATCATCAACCCAGATACACCCGAGGACCCATACACCATGTGTTGGCAGTTGGGCATGAAAGCACCTCATGCCCGACCGTTCTTATGTCTACCCAATTGGGCGCCATGGATCTCGGTCTAGCCACTTCCATGGTCACGGTTGTGATTAACGCCATCCTTTACCTGATGTCTTTACTGAAGTCCATAACTATATGCAGGGCATCGTGGAATAAAGTGTTTCCATGAAAATGAACAATGTACCACCCTTATCGTCATTATTAGTGTGCAGTAAAGCAACGGAATGTCCTCTACTGTAGACTATTTCTGGAAGTATTAAAGACCAATGTAGCAGTCAAATGAGGACATTATATGCGTACAATTGCACCGTTGCACCGATATTGTGGGGTCAAGTACCTTCAACTTTCATCATCAATATGCCCACCTCACTATTATCATAGAAAGCAACATCATAAGTAAAATGTCACCTCTTCAGCAACGTATGGTAAGGTTGTACAGCAATGTGCCATCCTCAGTAGTACACTTCATGAACATTGTACCAATGAAATCATTTCTTACTTCATTAATATATCATGTACTTCCCATGTGGTGGTTGTGCAGCCTATAACAGATAGTGTCATGTCTTGTGTTTGTACGTGGTACGTGAAGGTTATCCTTATGAAAGAATGACATGGATTTTGGCTTTTTCTTATGATGTTGGAAGAGAAGCAGTCAGTTGAACGCTATGAACAGTCTTTACATCAGAAGCATTACCTTATGAACACTCAGAAGTACACTTCATTTACTTCTGGCACTACTTGCTAATGAAGTTGGCACTTGAAATGACCAACCTTGCACAAGGGACTTGGATTGAGTACAATCAATTAAGGAAATGTCAAACACTAAACACCATAGTCAGTGAACGTGGGGTACGTAGTTTCCTCGAAGAGTTCACGACTCAATCCCCGGAGAAAATGAACAATGTCACAGATAGAACACAGCTGCTCCCATGGCTGACAGTGCTCAGCATCGTAGAAGACCTTGGCCTCAGTGTCTGAATCTTGGCAGCCATGTCTGCTTCTCGGAACATACACACTACTGGCCCCCCTCTCCACATGCAATGAACTACTGTGTCTAAGCCTAACTCTGACCTTTTGCCTAACCCAAAACCCCCCTCTCCGGGTGAACTAGGCCGCCTCTCAGTATGGTGTGCTCAATCTCCATAGTCTAGCAAACTTCATCCTGCACATGAACAAAACCAAGTATTAGTCATGACAAACACCCTTAACCGATGAGAGTTCCTTGAAAATGTGAATAACAGGGCATCACGACAAACAGAACAAGTACGTACCTCACTCTGCCTCCTCTGGCTCCTCCTCGTACATCTCCTGCCACTCTCTCTCTCTCCTCCTCATCCAACTACTGGGTGTCCTCATCCTACGTCATCGTCTCACCATCATCACCAAGAGGAGGGGAGTATGCACCAGAGTCATCACTTTCACTACCAACATCATCATCATCCACTTCATCCCGGGGCGGAGCCTTGGGACCGTACTCCACGTCACCACTGGCATACGCTGTAAATGGAGCATCCACAGCTGTGGAGGCAGTTGCACGTGCCTGTAGGGCCGCTGCGGCCTGTGCAACAGCAGCCTCTAGACATCCATTGTATCCCCTTGCTGTGGCCTGTGCAGGACTTGGAGCAGGCAGGTTTTTGCAGCGTGTCCTGGTGTGGCCCTTTTGCCCACACCGTGGGCAAATGAAGTTTTTCTTTCGCATCGTCTCACCGTCTTTCCTTGTGCTGCGCGGGCGTCCCTTCCCACGCCTTGGTCCCGGTTGCAGCCACTGTGGTTCGACGGGCACAATGTTTTTCACAACCGGCGAGGGGATTGGGTTCTTGTATGCACGTCAAAACGCCATGCGCGTGAGTCCAGGGTCGACAAGGTTCTCTGCGTTGATGCGCTTCACGAGCAGGAAAGCGCAAGCATGATGACATGGCATTCAAAACTCCTTCCACCTGCCACAGTTGCAAGTCTTCTCCAGCAGGTCTACCTGTCGGGGATTGTTGGTTGGTCCATCCACAGTTGTAGTGTTTGGGCCCTCCTCAGTTACATTGTACTCACAGGCCACCGCTAGGCAGTTGAGCAGTCGGTTGGCTTGGACAGGGGCCAAGGATGTCTGCACAGCTTCCGCCTGGGCATGTCGAGCACAAAACATGCGTTGCACAAAGGGCAGGATTCTCACAAAATAGTAGTATGGATACGTCTTGCGGTGCGCTGCGATGCGTGCGTTCCAGCTCTGTGCTGCGTTGGAGGTGGTGTGGCCTCCCCTGCCAAGGGGGCAGTGGGGACTTGTCCATTTCTCCAGAGGTACACCCCCGACCACAGACCCATCCCCACCTGGCCTGCCAAATAGATATGCGTAGGCAGATGCACTCACTTGCCGTAGGTGGGTGGTTGCCTTTTGCCACTGGTTGACATTGAGCGGATGCGCACACTTCCATGCCCAGTGTGCGGCTTTCTTCCTGTAGGCAATGCGGACGTTCTCGCGCAAGTGCCATGCGCAGAACATGTGTGTTACACCACCTAGGTACTTCTTCACCTCTTTCTCCAGGCCCTTCTCTCTGTCTGTGATGATGCATGTCCCAGGCAGACAGCAGTGGGATACGCGAGGGCAACCTGTGCGCAAAAAAATTTCCAACTCTTTTCGTCCTCGGTCGGTGCCAGTGCCCACGCCATGGGCACTGCGTGGTCATTGGCGTCAAAAAATTGGGCAAGCAGCAGAGTTTGCTTATGCCCGTTTTTCAAAAAACGTTGCATCCATGGTCAGAAGGCGGCGACCGTGATGGAAACCGGTCCTGGCAGCCCTGGAGCGACGAACGCCCACAGGAAAGCACCGTTCTTACCCTTGTACGCGATCGCGTGGGATCCTGGGTCAATGCGTCTCAGCTGCACGCACGAAATGGAGGTACACAAGTCAATAGAACTGAAAGTTGAATGAACACTGCTTTGTTCAAACTTTCAAGCGGACATGTTTGCGTACCTCGTCGATGGAAGATGGAAAGAAACTCCACGTGTTGGTTTTCTTGCTCATCAAGTTTTCCTGGGCTTGTGTCTTTGCACGGTACAGTGTGTTGTTGGAGATGTTGATGCCGGTCCGCTCATGGAGTACCTGCCGCAGGGTGGCTGTAGATGTAGTGGGGTCGCGCTGCAGTGCTTCGCCTATGTTACGGGCCACCCACCCCTTCTGGCGGGCCGGATTACCGCGGCCAATCTTGGGGACACACTTGTGTCCGTCGGCGTAGTGGGACACAGTCACGGCACCAAACTTTCTTGTCACACGTGCGCGCAGGAGCCAGGTACAACCCTTGTTCTTCGCCTCGGCACACGTCACGTGGAATCTGGCGGGCTCACTGCGTACCCACTTAAGCCCGAAGCGGTTGTCAAACACGTAGTCCTCCACAAACGCCTGGGCTGCGTCCATGTTATCAAACAACATACCATCTACTGGCTCCTTTGGCACCCCCTTCTGCTTCTTCGGGCTGTGACATCGTTCGTCCTCCGAATCACCTGTCCATTACAGCACTGCATGAAATGACATGGGAGAGCACGGGTTTAGAATGGAGTCCATGCCAAACCAGGAAGAGGAACCTGTACTTCCATGCACTGTCTCCGTCTTCGTAAAAAAACGAGACACTGGATGCATCATGGGCACAAAGTGAGCATTACCGAGGTGGCCATGTGGTACGGACAGCACGAGACAACGCCCTATGCTAAACCTAACCGGTCTGGCTTCCCGGACATCGGGGGACCTGGGAGCACGAGGTGGTTCATCTGGGAGTTGGTTCTGTGGGAGGGCGTCCCACTCGTCCAACCGCCGGGACCACCAATCATCGTTCCAATTCCGAGTCAACCAAAGCATAACATCTTCAAACGCACCTGATGGGTTGCTCGGCGGAGGGTTATCGGGGTACCATCGTGGTACAGGTCCATCAGCAGACCGACCTATGTTCTCATCAGGACTTGGTTGCATGGCAACGAGCCAAGCGTGTTCTTGGGAAGCCATCCGAAACGGTGGGTATTTCGTCCACAAAACATCATCCTATTTATCCCATCTACCCTCCTCATTAGGCTTACCGGCGTCCTCGACGACTTGGTCGTCCACCATTCCGCCTTCATGAAGGATGCAGCAGTAGAAGCAACATTGTTAGAGGGAGCGGTGACGGCGTCAACGACAACGACGCAACACTGAATGACAACGGATGAAACTCCACAGGTACCCTGCTGCAACATGTGGTGCAAGTGGCGGACAATCCGAGGATAGGTGTACACGTAGGATGAGGGTACTGTCCGCCGATACCCCTCTTCATGCACATACTCCGTGACTGTAGTGCATGTCTTCCACTGTCCGCCTGCAACTAATAGTACACCATGGTTTTGGGTATCCAATGGCATGTCCATAGCCATCGCCGGTGGAAAGGATGTGACAGCGACATGTCATTGGCAGCTCGTCATGGTGTGCCGCGGAAGTTGCAACACGGAGAGCTGTCGACTGGTCCAGTGGCGCAATGTAATTGGCCTGCTTATCGCTTGCTGCGCTGGCCATACAGCTGTTAGGCGCGGCACGACGTTTGGATGCCGGTGCATGAACCACGCCAGCTCAGGACCGAGAATCCGCAGGGAGTGTTTCGATGTTACGAGGACATTGCATGTGCTGGTAAGACGGCCATGCACACGTGCGGTGTGGGGTTTGACGGAAACTCCGAGTCCTTGAAATATTTTCAGAATGAAAGGATACCCCCAGTTAACGAGCAAATGAAGGACGTTGAACCGCACATTGTCAAGTACCGGAACATTTTCGTTGTCGACTTCATAGTAAACTACAAGTATCGAGTACGTGCATGCGGCGTGGTTGTATGAATTGAGGCACAAATTGTTGGCAAAGTGAAAAAATAATACCAGGACACCCTTCTCCTGCAGAAAAAATGAACCATATGCCGTCACATGACGACTTCGACAATTGCAAGGGGTATATGGGGCCTATTGTTCATGGTTAGGGGCAAATGAGGCTTATCGTGCTGGCGGAGGGGCGAATGAGGCTTATCGTGCTGGCGGAGGGGCGGATCGGGCTTATCATCCCGATGGAGGGGCGGATCAGGCTTATCGGTCTGGCGGAGGGGCGAATGGGGCTTATCGTGCCGCCGAAGGGGTGGATGGGGCTTATTGTGCGAAACTTGGGGTATATAGTCACTCCGCCCAATACATTTTTGGCCTAGTTTTGAAGGTACGAGTCTGGGACACAAAAATGTCGACTCCTCCAAGTAGCGCACACAAATGTCCAGTAAGCACACGAGCACATACATTTGTCTACCCCATGAACTTGTTATGTGAAACGGAGTGTAGATGGTGAACAGGTAGAAGTTGTGAGGCAGAACACGATTCAGAATTTGAAATACTTGAGCAATTTATAATAAGCGGAAAGTGTACTTCGACGACAAGTGTCGAAATGATCAAACATATATGTACAAGTATCGAGATACGAATGAGACAGTGTCAGATTCGGGGTCGTTGGGTCGATTGTCGAGCGACGCGTGTGAAGTCGCGTTGTCACTACTCGGATTCAAGAAGCTCCACCGAGGAATCGTGGGGCTTTAAAAATTGACAATGAAGATGCAAGACACATCTTTGTCAATCCAGATTCGTCTCGATGCATCGAGAAGTCGACCAAAAGGTTGTGACAGTTCTGTCGAGGATTCGTGAGAGTGGCAAAAGTCGTCAGAAAGTCCAAGAAGGTTCACCAGAGGGCGAGGGCAGTTGGTCGAATTGCCCTTGACCTTCGGGGTGAAAAAGCAAGGTCATGACGCGCGGTGGGCTACTTGTTTAATGACATAAATGCCCACTTGGAAGATTAGGGACTCGTGTGAGTCAACTATGTAACACTTTCCCCCTCCGCCTTTTAGCCGCGATATCTCGGCGCGCATACAGATTTGGCGCGGTGATGGCGGAAACAACCATCGCATCAGGTGATTGACATCTCGCAGGTTGTCATAGTGTTCCCAATTTTCATGTGTGGCGTGCCATAGCTGTGCCACTTGACAAGAGTTTATGTTGTTTTGCCACGTCGTTAATGGCCAAGGATGTCCTCAATGGCGTACTTGGTGTCCTTGTCCACTTGCACGGGAGGAGGGGGAGGGACATTTCTGCCAGGGATTTTGTCTCCGGGGTCTCGGTAGTGCTTGAGTCTGCAGATATGGAACGCCGGATGAATGTGTATAGTATCAGGGAGTTTGAGTCGAGCAACCATAGGGGTTTGCATGCGCTTAATCTCAAATGGTCCCAACCATCGGGGTTTGAGCTTCAAGTATTCGACCTCGCGAAGCTTGATTTTGGTCAAGCTGAGGAGGAATCTGTCTCTGGTGACAAAAACATTGTCGCTGCAATGTCAGTCGCTTGCTCGATTGATCGCTGCTTGTGTCTTTGCGAGTGTCTATCGTGTTTTATCCCAGATGGTAAAAAAGTCACGACATTGAACGTCAACCACGAGAATGTTGCTTTGGCTACGTAGTCATGTTGGTGTGGCGGGAAGTTTGCCACACACCACTTCAAACAGATCTGTACCCGTTGCGGTGGAGATCGCTGAGTTGTATGCGGTTTTAGCAGTTGGGAGTTTTAGTGCCTTATGAGTCCCATGACGTTTGCATAACAACGGAGAAGTTGTTCGAGCATCTTATTGGTCTGCTTGGTTTGGTCGTCGGTTTGAGGCTGGAACGTCGTTGAGAGCACAATCCAACTGCCGTAGCGAGTCATCAGTTCGCCCTAGAAATAGCTGGTAAGTCGACCGTCCCTGTCGCTCGTAATGGTTCTTGGCACGCAGTGTAGTCGCACGATGTTGTTTAGAATTAGCTGTGCTGTTCCTTCGGCAGTGACGGTGGTCGTCGTTGGAAAAAAATGAGACATTTTGGAAAACTTGTCGACAACAATGAAGATTGCGTCCTATTCCTCGGGTGTGACTGGTAATCCCGTGATGAAGTCCATGGAGGTGTCAGTCCACGGTTCTTTTGGAATGGGGAGCGGCTGCAGAAGTCTGAGTGGCCGTGTGCGATGGGCTTTCTATCGCTGACACTTGTCGCAGGATTTGCAAAAGTTTGCCACATCGGATTACATCTTATCCCACTAGTAGTGTTTTACGAGCTTCTTCAGCGTCTTGTCTTTTTCAAGATGTCCACCTAGACCTATGTTGTGGCACTCTTTGAGCAACATGCGGCGGAGTTCATCACTTGGGGAACGACCACCTGGCAAGTGAACCGCCGCCTCCAATAGGGTGCGTCGTACCAGAATTTCACCTTGTCATATCCGTCGTACTAATTATAGCCTCACGTGGACAACTGCTCAAGATGCAGATCTTGTTGTATTTGTAACGTTGTTGCCTCAGTCATCAAAGCTGGTGGGCGGCTGAGCGTGTCTGCTGGGTTAGTTTTTCCTAGCCGGTACTTGATATCGTAGTCGAGCCTGGATTCGAGAAACTCCATTTTGGGTGTGACGTTGACTGAGGTTCGGCTGCGTCTTCAAACATGTTAGCGCATGGTGATCAGTGCACACGATACATTGATGGCATTCAAGATAGCACCGTCGTGTCTTCAATGCATGTACAACCGCAGGCATCTCTTTCTCGTGTACGACGTAGCTGAGTTCCGTTCCCCTCAGCTTTTGTGACATTTATGCAACCGATTGCTCTCCGTTGCCATGGTCTTATAGGAGGACCGCGCGGATGGCTCGATTTGAATCGTCCGTAGCCATGACGTAGTCAACTGTTGGATTGGCTAATCATAGGGCTGGCGCAAAGAGCAGAGCGTTTTGCAAAGGGGTGAATTCATCTTGTTCGTTGTCTTCCCACCGCCACTCATTTTCTTCTTGAGTGATGTCGGAGAGAGGCGGTGATATTCAAGCGTAACACCGTACAAAGAACCGGTAGTAATTGCAAAAGGTGACAAAAACTTGAACGTCTTGAATGTTTGTTCGTGTCAGCCAATCAGCGACTGCTGCCACTGTTTTTGGATCCATGGTGATCCACCCGCCGTTGATGACGTGACCCAAAAACTTGATTGAACGATGACCAAATGCACACTTAGAGAGTTTTCCGAAAACGTCTCTCTTTGCAAACCTTTGAGAACCTTTCAGAGATGTCCATTGTGCTCCTCCAAGGTGTGGCTGTAGACTAGTTGTCAAGGTACACCACAAAAAAATCATCGAGGTACGAGCAAAAAAAATGTTCATCGCTGCCATGAATGTCGATGGGAAATTTGTGATTCCGAACGTCGTTATCGCAAACTCGAAGTGCTCTTAGCGAGCTTGGAACGCCATCTTCTCGATGTTGGCACCTACCACGTGAATTTTATGATACCCGCTGCGTAGGTTATTTTTGGTGAAAATTTGAGCCCCTTGGAGTTGTTCCAATGACTCGTCTGTTGGGGAGGAGGGTAGTCAATGCACATCCACATTTTTCCAGTTTTTGTTTTTACGAACAGTACGGGTATGGCATACGGTGACGTGGATGGGCGGATGAACCCCTTACGCATCTCGTTGAGTTGCTTCTTTGGCTTGGTCTGTTTGTGATGGCTCATTTGATAGGCCCCTCGAACTGTGGATCGACTACCTGGTTTCAGCTCTATGCGATGGTCGATGTCCCGTTGAGGTGGTAGGGTTTTTGGGAGTTTGTCGGGGAAGACATTTGCAAACTCTTGGATGAGTCGAGTGAACGCTTCGGGTACCATCGCGGACTTTGTTGATGCGGATGAGGCTGATGAGTCAACTGGTGCCACTTCCGCTTCCTCTATTGATATGTACAAGCCACGCACAAGCTCCTCGTTGTATGCAGTGTTTGGCCACGTTGAGCGGTATCGGGTGTACAGGTTCTCAATTTTTTCCTACAACACTGTCGTCTTCGGTAGCACGCGTGGAAGTTGTCCCTTTACACCTTCGATTTGAACGTAGATGTTGGCGCTATTCCAATCACTGTGTATTTTGTGCTGGTAGAAGAAATCATGTCTGAGAATGATTTTGTGCTCATTCATTGGACATGTCCTTGAGATTGCTACATCCCGTAGATCTCCCACCGCTAGTCGTAGTTGTTCTCGGAGTCTCCGTATTTGCAATCTCCCATTGACGGTTTTTCCTTCTATCACCCCTGGTTTGGTGTGCAAACCAAGTTTGTAAACCATGTCATTGCTTATGAAACCGTGGGAAGCTTCTCCATCCAATAGTGCCGGTACCGTTCTACGACTTTTGCATCCTCGAGGTTACACGCTTAACAGTATCATAGGTTGGGTTTCCTCATACCCCTCGTCAAACTTTGCGATCTCAGAAACCCTCCGCGACATCGTAGGCAGTTCAGATGAGTGATTGTTTGGGCCAGATCCCTCTTCGTAAACAAGAGTCATGCTTTTCACTCCACCCTTTGCCGTTTCCTGACTTGTTTTTCTGTGACTTCCCCCCCTTTTTTGCCCAATGCTTGCTCCAGCAATTATGAGCGATGTGCTTGAATTTTCCGCAAGTTTAGCAGGTGCGCGTTTTTCTCTGGTCCACGGCGTCCACTTCCATCAGAGTTGAGGAGTCCCCCGGCTGGCTTTTCCCATTCCCATAATAATTGTGGTTGGGAGGTTGTCGGTCGTAGGATTCCTGGATTTGAGTGTTGTAGTCGGTGCTGTCGATCCTTTCTATTGCTGTGATCATCCGCGATAAGTCGTTTTGGATGCCATAAATGGCAATTACTCGCCGCATGTCTTATTTGAGGCTGTTGTTGTGAAAACAGAGCTCGTCAGGGCCATGTTAGCACCAGTGATGATCTTGGGGAACCTCCGCGTGTACTCTGCCACGTAGGACTACTGATAGAGATGCTGGAGATTGTATCGAGCGTCAGACTTCTTGTTCCGTCGTCCAAATCATGCAAGCATTGTGCGCAAGAAATTATTCCAGTCGGTTGGTGGCGTCAGCGCATCTTGCCATTTTGGGTTGATCTACTCCAAGGGTAGAACTCCTACGGTCAGCGGTATGAGACAGGCGCCATTGGGCGTTGATGAGGTCCCGCCGGTCTCCTGCTGCCGTTGTATGGTCTTTAGATCTGACCACCAACTTAGCGCCATGCCACGCAAAAGTACGGCCACGAGGTCAATTATTTTTTGTTCGTTTTTAACCCCACCAGTGGTGAACTACACCTCCAATCTTGTCCACCACATCCAAACAAGCGGTGCTATAGAGTTTGTAGGATCAAACGGTTCTGGTGGAGCCAGACAAGTTTTGGGTTTTCTTGAGAGTTGGGTATTCCTCTTGACAAGCATCACTTCACGTGCGCTTGCGTTGTGAAGAGCCTCCATCGTGACGTTGAGTTTTTGAAGTAGATGGCTGTTGATCCCCTTGAGTACAGAGATACGGTTTGCAAGTTCCTTGTTAATCCACGCCTGTTGTCCGGTGTCACCTGTCGTTCTCGTTGCCGTCGTTGAGGCTATCTGTAGGGGCGGCTGGCTTACCGCTGTTGGATCCGCGACCGGATTGGTCGGCGGAGTCGTAGGGGTCGATCTTGCTGCCGCATAGCCTACCATGCCAGCGCTTGCTGCCAATTCGGGGTCTGCGTGCATAGGCACGTTCCGCTCCTCCATCGTGGAAGTTGTTGTCAAAGACCCGCTGCTGGTCGTCAGATGCACTGGCGCGTTTCACATCGCAGTTGCAAAGTTTACAAAGTTTTGATGTGTGGGATGTGCTACGGCTTGTGCGAGGTAGTCCTCCGGATGGGTAGAGTAGTCAAATGCCTGTCTAGCACCGTTGCGCTCTGATACCAAGTATCATGCCAAACAGAGCATAGATGGTGAAACAAGTAGAAGTTGTGAGCTAGAACACGATTAAGAATTTGGGACAATAGAGCAAGTTATAACTTGGGGAAAGTGTACTTTGATGACAAGTGTCAAAATGGTAACAAACATACATACAAGTGTCGTGTTATGAATGAGGCATAGTCGGGTTCATTGGGTCCATTGTTGAGCGACACATGTGAAATCGTGTTGTGAGTGGTCGGATTTGAAAAGCTCCACCGAGAAGTCGGGGGGCATCAATGATTGATGGTGAAAAGACGAGATGCATCTTTGTAAATCAAGATTTTCCTTGATGCATTGAGAAGCTGACCAAACGGTCGTGACACTTCTGTTGATGATTCAGAGTTATCAGAAAGTGCAAGAAGGTTTGGCGAAGGGCGAGGGCTGTTGGCCGAATTGCCCTTGACCTTTGTGGTGAAATTTCGGGATCTCGATACGCGGTGGGCTATTTGCGTAATGACAGAAATACCCACTCAGAAGATTAAGGACTCGTGTACGTTTGGTACGTAACAGGCCCCCTCCCCCTGATCGCCTTGCTCCTTTGTTGTGCATCTCCCCCATCTATTGTCTCCATGTGCCCTGCCGCCGGTCACCTGCCTGTCTGTTCCGTCGTCATCCTCAACTCCTTCTGGTCTACCCCCGTAGTAATCTCCACATCATGCCACTGTGCTGTGCATCATCCCTCCAATTGCGCCACTCTGTCCTCCAATCCTTGACTCCTATGGTGAGTCCTCTCTATCAGTGTCCATTGTACTATCAGGGCCCGGAAAGTTCTCCTAGTTTTCTCTAGTGCTCATCCACACTCCTTGTGTTTCCCGGCAAAAGGTCCCGTATCCCCTCATGACCTCATGTTGTGCTTGCTTGTCCTCCCATCGTTTGTGGTCTCTCCCCCTAGCCAAGGCTATTACTACTGACTGCTCCTCTTGCATAGCCTCGTATAACTCTTCCACAGCCTGCACCACTTGGACCTATTGTAGCTCCCGCTGAAGAGCATCTATCTGGCTATGGAGGACGCTGAATCGGCTGCCCATTACCTCATTGTAGCAAAAAAACAACCCTCGGATCATGTTTCTCGTGTCCTCTTGCATTGTCCCGCATGTCGAGACCATCTTCTCCCAAAGAGTTTGAGCCATCTCCATCCACCCTCGATGGTCGTGGTGACCCTCCTATTGGTTTGGGTTTTCCGGTCTCCGATCTTCTACCATGCCTTGGTCGGTGTCGGGAACCATCTCCTTAATCCAATCCTGGTCCATCTCCTTTGAGCTCCTCTTCATAGGCACTCGTTCCTCCCTCCCACCCTCCGCCCTTGTTTCTTCTTGGTCTCTCATTTCATTGTCTTTCCCCTTTTCCTCACTTCTCTGAACCACTTGCCGTCCATCCCTGGTCCTGACATCTGTGTTGCGATGTTGACGCTCCCATATTTTGGCCGGCCTGGCTTGTATTCCACCTGTCCCTTGCCTGCTTTTGGTCCGCCTTGGTACGACCTCTACCCCTTTGTCCTTCTCTACTTGCCTCCCCTGTGTTACCTTTTCTCAATCAAAAAGCTAAAAGCTAGGATCCTCTTATCACCGTTTTTGGCGGTTGGAAGAAGGAGGATTTGACGTATAAGGCAGTGTCTGAGTACGTGCGCATCAAGGCCATACGTTGTGATAGCAGTGAGGATAACATAACGACCTATGCTGCACAGTACGGTGGCCGTGGCAACAACTCCTCTTCTGGTCTGAGTGGCAACAGAAGCAGTGGCGGTGGAGGAAGAGGCAATGGTGGTGGTGGAAAGGGTTGAAAGCGTCCTCGGAAATGCCATAACTGTGGCAAGCCTAGGTACGGGGCACAGGAGTGCAAGACTTCCAAGAAGGAAGACAAAGGTAAAGGTGGCAAGAACAAGGGCAAAGGAAAGGTTAAGAAAGAAATGACAAACATGATGCTCTACTCAAGCGTGGAGCCTCCAGGCTTGACTCTGGCATGAACCACCACTCTTCAAGGGAGAAAGATGGGTTCATCTCCATTAGGGATACTAAACATCACTTCAGGTGTGCCAACGGCAGCCTTGTCCATGCACAAGGCAAGGAAACAAGCTGATCAGCATCAACGTGAAAGGTACTGAGAAAGAATTAAAGCTGGAGAACATCATCTATATGCCGTCATTTGCGGCAAACCTCTTGTCGATGTCCAAAATCACGGACCACGACATGACGTTCGTCTTCACGGAGGAAAAGGATGTGATTGTCAAGAACAAGGACATCAAGATCTCCTTTCCCAAGAAGAGTCTTGTTGTACAGGTCCCAAGAGTTGATGGGCTCCACGTGCTGCAGACCAAGCCCCTTGAGAGCATAGATGGGGGATATGCGGTGGTTGAAGAGCCAAAGTCTCAGAAGCCTGATCTTACACCACAGGTCGTCACCAGGGCGGCTAGCTCTACCAAAGACACAGATGCTGAGCTCTGGCACAAGCACACCGGCCATGTGGCAGATAGCCCATTGCAAGCTATGTAGTAGTACAAAGTGGTTCATGGGATGGAGAGATGCAAGGCCAAGGATGAGGGAAAGCACAAGAGGCTTTGTGAGCCATGCCTCCAACTCAAGGCAAAGAGAAAACCCTTTGAAAGTGATGGGCAACGTGCGACAAAAATCTTGGACCTGACTCACTTTGATGTGTGCAGACTATTCCGTTCTCCTTCGAACGGCGGCAACATTTCTTTCCTGATCTCCATTGATAACCGCAGTTGCAAGATGTGTGTGTAATTTCTCAAGGCAAGGGGAAAGGTGAAGGAAAAGCTACAAGAGTTTGTCGGCATAGCAGAGCGACAAACAAGCAAGAAGGTCAAGGCGCTTCGCGTGGACAACGGTGGTGAGTACGAGGCGTGCAAGGACTGGTTGAGCCAACATGGCATCAACCACCAGACAACCATGCCTTATATCCCCCAGAGCAATGGCACTGCCTGGCGGAAGAACCAGACTATCCTTTACATTGTTGAAAAATTGCCCCTCCGCATGCCCAAGTGCGACGCCGGGAGGCGCCGACGAGCCGCCAGAAAGTGGAAGCTCCGCGTCGGCGGATCTGGCGACTCGAGGATTGTTTGGATCCTAAAATGGAGGATTACCCTGTAAAGTTTACGAGTTGCTTAATCGAGTGGAAGTTGTTTCACTGGAATCGGACAAGTATCGAGGGAGATATGGCCTTCCAAAATTGGGGTGTGCGCAGCGGCTCTGGGAGCCGGCTACGACTCGAAATCCGGTCGATAATCGACCGGACCAAGTAACAAAATTACCATCAGGAGAAATTGCTCCGATAGGCCTGCCAAGGCGTTTGGTGGATGATCCACCTGATCCGGCGGATCATCCACCGGATCCAGTAGTGCAGGTTGTTATTGAGGGACTTAGCCAAAAACCAGGCTCGACGTCCGAAACTCAGTAGTACGTCAAAGTATTCTAAGTCTGGTCCAAATAAACAATGCATACACAGCTCCTTTTGAGCAAGTCCCCTTGGTCTAAACTGGGAAGCATAGCTTGCAAACACTGTTTAGGACAACTCCTTGTGGCTTAGACGTACCAGAGTTAGTCTCTAGAGCGAAAGGTCACTAGGTCAAATACTCAATTAGTGATTAATTCTCTTTGTGACCAAAAGGGGGAAACGAAGGTTTATAGAGATGTCTTAGAACATTCCAAAGTCGTTCCTAGTGTTTGGTGCCACTTGGCGGTCACAGAGAGCACTATGTAGGCAGGAGGGATGATGCTATCCAGATTTCCCTCAAAGTGGCTCATCCAAGGAGCCACTGCGCACCTAGGCTAGAAGCTGGCTCTACAACTACAAACACCTGTAAGTTGCCCGTGATTCATTCAGTTCTTGTATTTGAGACTCCTCACAGAGTTGTCTACGAAAGAAAGACACTAAAGAAGCATTGGTTGGTTTAAGCCCTATGAGTTATCTCCTCACACATAAGTGACCAGGTGTTATGGACACTGTGCAAGGAAGTGATTTCTTTGAACTGGTCAGTGTGGAACCGTGATTCCGAGGATGATGTCTCTTCCTAGTTGAAGTACTAGGAGTAGACGGCAAGTGCCATTGTGCCGGCCTTGTTTTCTAGTCCATTTCCTCAGGCCGATTGATAAAGCCTTGGAGCAGTGGTATAGGAAAGAGATGGTGAGATCTGGCATGCGCGCTACGGCCACATCGGCATGTGCGCCTTGCAGTAGCTTCAAGTAAAGCAGATTGTGCGTGACTTGTCCACCATCTCCAACTCTAATGCAAATGCAAAGCCAATGCACAGCAGTTGTGCATTGGCTCTTTGGAGGGGAAGTAACATCCCGAGGCGTTCTCTGGAGCAGAGGAGCGTGCAAAGGAGGTGCTGGAGCTCTTCCACACAGACTTGTGTGGCCTAATATAGACGTAGAGCTTTGGAGGCTCTAGGTTATTTTTAGACCTTCATTGATGATTTCAGCTGTTACACTGTTGTGTATTTCCTTTCTTTGAAGGATCAGTGTTTTGATAGGTTCAAGGAGTTCAAGGAAATGGTGGAGAACCAGACTAGCAAGAAAATCAAGGTACGACATAGCAACTGCGGTGCCTTGGTGCCGGCTGTTGTGAGGTAGTCCACAAACTATTTGCTCAAGGGTACTTGAGCCGGCACCAAGGCACCGCAGTTGCTATGTCATACCTTGATTTTCTTGCTAGTCTGGTTCTCCACCATTGCCTCACAGCAGCCGGCACCAAGGCACAATGAACCGCGCCATACTCGTAGCAGCAAAACGGTGAAGCAGAATGCACCATCCGCACCATTGTCAAGTTGGTGTGATCCATGCTACATTCGGCCCGGATCACCTACAAATTCTGACTGAAGCAGTGAGCACTACGGTGTGCATCAAGAACAACGGTCGAACTAAGGCGCTAGAGCACATGACACTGTACGAGGCGTGGTTCGGCAAGAAACCGAGTCTCGTTCGGCAGACAACAACCTACATCAGCCTACATTGGCCTCAACAAAGAAGAGAGAGAGAGAAGTAGAGAAGTAGTCTGACGAGGCATACGAATTTCTATCTTGAGTAGGTTAATCACGGCATGTCAAAGGGGTGGGTTTTCCCTTGTGGACATTGCAATTTGAGATCATAAGAGTGCATGGCTACTTGAAAATGTTCCTTGGAAAAGAGGTTGAACCACCAAAGGACGACCCTGGGCATGAAGAATGGAGTGCCAAAAATGACATGGCGGTTGGGATCGCTGTGACATTAGTCCATGAGTCACAGCATGCTCTTCTCCACGGCATCACATATGCATCCTAGGCCTATGAGAAGCCTGCACGTGTGCACTAATCAACGGCTCTTGGTAATTACCTCTTCATTCTTCAAAAACTGTTTTTGTAAGTGCCACTGAGCGCAAGTGGACACAAATGTGTACAATTGAGTGCAAGTGATGGCAAGTGAGTGCAATCAAGTGTAAGTGAGAGAAAGGTGGTGCAAGTGAGTGCAGTTGAGAGCAAGTAGAAAGGAGTGTACATGACTGCAGGTGATTCCAAGTGAGTGTAACTGTGTGCAAGTGTGCGCGAGTGTGAATGAACGAAAGAGTGTGCAAGTGAGTGTGAGGGCAAGTGAGTGTAAATGGTTGCAAATGAGCAAAAGAGAAGCCAAGACAGTGAAAGTATGTGCAAGTGATTGAAATTAAGCGTAGAAAAATGCAAGTTAGTGCAAGTGACTGCAAGGGAATGCACGTGAGTGCACGTTAGTGCAGACGAGTTCCAGTGAGTGTACGTGATTGCAATGGAGTGCAAATGAAGGAGAGCGAGTACAAGTAGGTGCAAGTCAGACAAAGTGAGAAAAAACGAGTGCAAGTAAGTGCAAGTGATTGCAAGTAAGTGAAAGCGAGTGCGAGAGTGTGAGAAAGTTGCTGGTTGTGCATCTTGCAGTGAGTTCCATGGATTTCTCTGCTAAAAAGTGTAGAGCAGTTGGGTGCACAACCAGATCGCAGATTTATGTTTTGTGGAGTTTTCCATTCAGGATCAAACTTGAGTTTCTAGATTTGGTTGAGTGAGCAGAAAGTTATCCTCACCCAAAGTTTGAGTGTTGGGGATTGGGTAATCCGGTACCCGCCAGTGGCAGCGGGAAATTTGCTGCCAGTGTTCTAAGTTCCTATACTCGCTATCATGATGCGCAACGGTGACAGAGCAAGAGAGGAGCAACAGCAATTTCTCAAAGATGGATGGGATGGGCTTCTCCCTTTGGAGTTGGTAGCTTAAGGTCTACCTTGATGAAAAGAGGCTGCTTGAGTTGGTCAAGGGTGAAGAAAATGCTCCTCCAAACACGTCTTTGCCGAAGGAAGGAGAGAAGTAAAAGAAGCGCAACAAAAAGGTATTTGTTCCATTGGTGCTGGTACTATGTCCAATGCAGCATGCACACATCCAAGGATGCACAGAGGTTGCGAAGGCCTGGAAGAATCACTGAATCATCTTCCAGTCCAGAAACTTTGCAAATCGGATTTTTTATCTTCAAGTGACTTGTCACCCTCCGAGCGCATAAAGGCGACGGCATCACAGAGATCCTGTATCAGATTGCATCTCTTGTGGTCTAGTGTGTAGCCAATGGCTGAAAGGTCAAATGGCAGCTGCAAATACTGATCCTCCTTCTAGCCTTGCGGGACAGTTGGAGTCCCATCACCATTGTCGGGGGCTGGCCCATTGACAAGGTTAAGTACCCAGTGGTGGTTGAGTACGTCCACAACGAGTGGTTGCTGCTTGGTGGCAGCGAGAGTGACAGACCATCAAATTCCACCTATGCCGTCCGCCCTCAAGGAGGACGGGGCATTTATAGTTAATCATCCTAGAAACACGCTCTTCATATAGTGTGCATGTTTAATGTATTCCTTTGGAAGTTTCATGGTACCTTTCTGGAAGCTAAGCCACAATTCAAGGTTTCTACGTCTGTCCGTAAAAATAACAATGTACTTTGATGCTTGGACACATGACTGTTCTTTGAAGTTTTGCGACAAAATTTATGAAATCAATTAAAAAACCATGTTTACTTCCTGAGAACTCCATTTACATTTCTCCACAGGAGACGTACATTTTTACTTAGACCTTAAAAGTGATACTAATGTAACGCCTAGTTCTGGACACTGAACCCGGCGGAACAAAAACTCATCTGATGTTAAATTCTGGGGTTTTTGGTCTGTTTTGCTTTTGTTTGGCTGGGCCCCTGCTGGGCCCCGCTGTAGCGGGGCCTATCAGGTTCCCTACTATCGTAGGGGGGGGGGGGGGGGGGGCATCTCATACCCCCCACTCACATGAATCCCAAAATCATGATTTTCAATCAAACCCATACTGGAATGACACATGGGGTTATGGGTTTTTTGCTTGCCCAGGATCCTGCTGGGCCCTGTTACCACGGAGTCCTGCAGGTTCCCTTCTACCATAGGGGGGATTATTGTACCCCCACACTTACACGACTCACAAATGTCACATTGCTTCGCCGATCGACGATCATTGTACATAGGCGGTCAGGATGTGTAGTTTGGAAATTATCTCTTAATGCATTAGTGTATGGCCTTTTTTTTCTCCACTTAAATAGGATACACCAACCAGGTACACTTTGCTAATACACTCTATTTTTTTTGGGGGGGGGGGGGCACATCCGGATCCCATGCTTACCCCCCCCCCCCCCCTCCCTCCCAAAGTGAAAGTGTATTGGGATAGTGTTTATGGTCCGTGTCTCTCATGGACATGTAAAGAATATACTACTGTATATGATACTCTAGTGTATAGGACTAGTTTCTGAGTCACAGTCAACATCACTGTAACCAGAACATCCATGTACACTCTCATGTGTTTGAAACGAGTGTGACCTAAGGAAATTAGCGAATTGCAAGATTTATAACCACTGAAAGCCGGTAAACAATCAGCCAGTTGAGGCCCATTCCTTTCAGAATGTTTTCTAATGTTCGAGCTTTAAGGACGTGGTTGCAAGGCTTGAGGACCATGTCAGGTGAAAATACATTTCTGCTACATTAACAATGTGTGCAGGGACATCACTTTCCTGCTAATGTGGGGCCTCCATCTATGGGTTTACTTCATGAAACTCCCCATTGCCCGCCCTCTCTCACCCACTTCCAGGTAGGGGTATCATTTTTAAGAGAAGAAACTCAGGAACAAATCCACCAGAGAATCACCTAGAGACATGCAAAATGGCCAGAATTTGCAAAACATTGAAAATCACAAGTAAGGACATCATAGTCAAAACTAATAAACCAATAACGATGATATGCACTGCAAAGCCAGTTATGGTGTTACAATGAATCACTCCGGTCATCAAATGCTACGCAATCTCTGCAGAGCATTGCATGGATGTGTGCACACTTGACAGTGTAACAATGAAGGTGGTCACAGCTGCAGTGCATTGTGACATGAACAATTTTCAGGTTGGAGGCCGTTTTGCGATTGTACGTAGTGGAGGAGAGTCTGAGGCATGAAGTATGCAGTTAGTTTCAATGAAATCTCTGGGTTTATTGAGTGATTTCACACCCCGATTGCAGCCTTGTTTCGCAGTGGAGGAGGGGCTCTAGGACAAGCAGCTCCAACGCAAGGAATGCAGATGATCCTTCCACTATAGAGATCCATATCCCTGCACTTCCAGCCACTGTTTGCAGCACTCATCATCCACGGTCTTCCGCCAAAGAAAAGGGTCACAATCCTGATGCATCTGTCTCGTGCTGTGATTTTGTATGTGGTGAAACCAGGGCTGCACTGCTGCACACCTTGCGTGCTGCCATCCACACACACCTGTGTAGAAAAAAAACACATGATTTAAGCAGAGATGCCAAAGGAAAGGGCTGCCATAGAGATGACCATGGACTAAAGGCTTGCATACTACGGGGAATACAGAAATCTGCAAGAGGAACAGTCACTCCATTCCCCTTCCAAATGTTCTTCTGGAAGGGGGGGGGGGGGGGGGGGGGAATAGGAGTATACCTCGTCAATGGCTGGATATGAAGCAGAGTGGTTGGACAATGCACCGATGCTGTCACAGAAGAGCCCCGGGTTCAGTCCAAAGAACTTGAGTGGAGATAGGCGGAACTTCTTAATGATGGAGGCACATGTGTCTGAGCTGTTGACAGCCACAAGCAGGTTGCAGCGGGGTAGTGTCCCATTGGCCATGCCCATGGAAGACGTGTTGAGGCAAAGCTGCAAACCAGATATCCCACAAACATCCTCTGGTTGTGTTGGATAACTCATGCCATCAGGACGCGGCCACATATGCTAGCAACTACCATGAGAGAAGCAGGTTTCCTTTTTCCCTGACACTGCAAGTTTTGGCTCATCCTTCAACGGGAGCTTAAGCCAAAAATCTGTCTGCCCTTGAGTAATTCTCTAGGTGGGGGGCCTCTCACACTGGCCGCTGCAAACCATCCTGCCTCCTCTCAACTATTTCCACATCATGTCTTCATTGGAATGTCGCCTTGTCACCGAGGCTGCCAATGAACCGCTCCTTTTGCCTCGTTATTCCGTCCTTGATCCTGGTGCTTGTAGCACTCATACAGAGGGATTACCTTGTGGGGAAAAGACGCCCCCTTGTTCCCTGAAAGAGTGGAACATAATTCTAGAATCTACACGCAATGGGGATACAATTCCTCCGACACAAATGCGTGAGCCCATATCGTCCAGACCATATGGTAGCATGAAGAATCCATCACATGGCCACAGCTTGGAGGCATACCTCGGGAAGTGTTCAAACAAGTTGTGTGATTGAAGGACATCCCCTTTTTCCTTCTTGCAATCCTGCCCAGATGTAGGAATGTATTGCCATAAGGCGTGCATGAAGGTCGCAAGCTGAAACAGATCACCCTTGCAGAGAAGCCACAATATCATGAAAATTTGCTCGTGGCTCAAGTAGCATGCACTGCGGCAAAAGGAATGTATACCTGTTGCCCAGGGCTTGGCAGACCCAGCTTGGTACAGTTCAGCCACGGGTTGAGCAAGGTCAGCCGCGCAACTGGCACGCGCGTCAGATTCGACACCAGTGCACATGTGTCTCCCTAGTCACACAAGCCATAGAAACAATGCGGAAGAGTAGAGCAGAGGAAACTGTGACGTTACGGAAACAATGTGAGTGGCCGTTGGTTTGGAGCTTGGCGCCTGTGGCACAGTGACACAATCCATGCACACCAAACTGCACCAAACTGATCTAAGAGATTTCAGAGGAGAGGAGTGACAGAAGGCAAAAGGAGTGACAGCAGGCAAAAGGGATCCTACAAATACAGGAAGGGAAATCACTGCTAAGGAAAACAGATCAGCGTAATTACACCAATTGGATGGAGGAGTGATAATGTGAATATGATTGTGGTCACACCTTTGACCAGGAGTAGCGAACGTTGCAGTTGTCCCTAAGCTTGGACAGAGTGATCCTGATATCTGTGCTTAGTGGGAGGTTCATACACCTTGCATCTGTCAGCTGGAAGCAAAAGAGTGTGAATCCGCAACAGGCAAGCGCACAATTTCTCTGTCTTAATCCAAGTTCAGTTGTTCCTTGTCTAATGGCTGGAAAGTTTTAACTTCATCTCTATACTCAGCAATGAACTCAAAAGAGCACAAGTAACAACATCGATGCATCTTTCAGCTCGAAAGGATGAGAGGCATGGCTTGAATGCTGACCAAGGCGAAGGAGGTGGGGGGGGGGGTGG